>JACXGM010002643.1:18213-38912 GCA_016801145.1 Umbra pygmaea | reverse complement strand
GGTCCAGATTAGGGAGGTTAGGGGATAGGTATATAAGGTCCAGATTAGGGAGGTTAGGGGGATAGGTATATAAGGTCCAGATTAGGGAGGTTAGGGGGATAGGTATATAAGGTCCAGATTAGGGAGGTTAGACTGCTATGATAAACTCTGTCACAACAAAACAAATATAATATATACCTGCTTGGAATCAGCCAGTCTAGCAAACAGGGCTTGACGATAAATCAAGTTAATTTGAATTTATTGAATTTCTTTTTATCTTGATACATACAGTAAAGTATCCTAAATCAGCAATGAATCTCAAAATGGATATCGGTGACGTGTAAAGATGATATAATCCACAAATATTGAAATATTTAGTGCCAATTTTAAACTGGAAATGCTTGGGTTAAAAAAATGTAAATAAAAACATTATTGTAAAATCCTTTAAAATATCTATGTATTACTTTTTGGGCAATTTGACCCAGCCTTAGTACCCAACAAATGTCTCAGGTCTTATAGCAAAGATACATGGATAGTTAATAATTAAAACATTTTGTGATAACAAAACAACCTTGAAAGAAATGTTAGTATAACATACTCTAACACGTAAACTGCTATTATGGTAAATGGGGCTCATCAGTACAGAGCTTTAAGCCTACTGAGGATCTTGAACAGTCAAGAAACAATCTGGTAGAAAGAGCAACTAGTAATTACACAGATAATTGACTGAACATTGTTGGATTGTGACATGGTGATTGTTAAGGTGCCATCTTCCGAACCCCAGAAGAGCCTACTGAGCCTAACCTAGCATAGTAATTTAAGTGTCTAGAGTGTATTTAGGCAATTAGTCAGACCTTGAATTAAAGATAATTGAATGAGATTGCAGCTGAGGGCAGAGTGTTTACACAGATTTAAAAACATCCTCTTTGATTGTATAGGATTTTAGGATATACAGTTATCCTGTGCATTCCTGGTGACAAAGAGCTATCACTAACAGATGTTTTCCTTTTGCTTTTCATTCTTCGTCTTTTTTCCATGGTCCCTTTGCCTTCCTTCGCTCGTTCCCTCTGGTCCCTGTCAGACCTGATCCACTGCACCAACGAGATGAACGTCAACATCCCCCAGCTCGCCGACTCCCTGTTTGAGAGGACCACCAACACCAGCTGGGTGGTGGTCTTCAAGTCGCTTATCACCACACACCATCTTATGGTCTATGGCAATGAGGTGAGCTGAGCATGCATTAACAGCTCAGGGCAATGTTAATAGATAAGGTATATAGTTTATGACTTATTACATTTGTATTATGTGTTATTTTAAACAGCAATGCTATGCGTAGTGTTAACATTTAGAGACTTCACGATGAGCAATTGTTAACCAGGTAGTTTACTTCATAATGTTTCAATACAATTCTGGAAACTACTCTTGCTCCAGGCCTATTCTTTTTCTGTTGATATGTGAAAATGAACGTGTATTGACACTGCTCCTTTACTTTGACACAGCGTTTTGTTCAGTACTTGGCTTCGAGGAACACATTATTCAACCTCAGTAATTTTCTGGACAAAAGTGGTTTACAAGGTAAAGTATAAGGCCTTGGATGTCTAATGCTTTTCTTGCATTCTTAACTCTTACATTGACAATTACTTGTATACTAAAGCTGTATGATTTATTTGCAATATATCACTGATTCTCAGGTCTCTCTCTCCCAGGCTACGATATGTCTACGTTCATCCGGAGGTACAGTCGATATCTGAATGAAAAGGCTGTGTCATACAGACAGGTAGCCTTTGACTTCACTAAAGTAAAACGAGGGTAAGAAAATCTTATTTTACAACAGTTTTTTATATTTTTGACTTAACCACTACTCATCTGTATGTACTGTATGAATTTCAAATGTTAAAATAATTTAATTTACTGCTAAAAACCAGCAATTCTTATTACTTTACCTATACCTGTTTCACGAACTTGGGGTTGCGGGAGACCCAGAAACGTATTTAGCATTTGTCACATCTCCAGGCTTGCAACATTTAATGAGAGGGAAATACATAGCACTTCCAAATTCCTTTAACAAATATTAGTTTGGCTTTTATGCTAAAACATATAATGACTATGAATTTTAAATGTTAGTATGTTATCTCTATGAATATGACTAATGGTTTGAAATTCCATGCTTCTAACACCTTTTTAATACCACACACCTCTCCAGGGTGGATGGGGTGATGAGGACCATGAATACAGAGAAACTACTGAAGACCATCCCTATCATACAAAACCAGATGGATGCCCTTCTCGACTTCAATGTGAGTATGAGGTCAACTTCTCAATAACTGTAATATTTTGAACTGTTCCTGGGCTTAACCCTATTGCAGGCATACTGATTACTAAATGTAAAGTATTACACTGTGTGCACAATTATTAGGCAAGTTGTTTGCTTGAGGATTAATTTTATTATTGAATAACTACAGTGCAACTATATGAAAAACAAAAAGTTTCACGTCTCACTTGTTGAGTGAGAATAATAAACAAACAATTAAAGCTTTACAAGTAAATATTTCTGACATTTCAAAACAAATCAGTGACCAATATAGCCACCCTTCTTTTCAATAACAGTCAAAAGCCTTCCATTCATGAAGTCTGTCAGTTTCTTGATCTGTTGATGATCAACTTTTTGTGCAGCATCAACCACAGCCTCCCAGACACTGTTCAGAGAGGTGTACTGTTTTCCTTCACAGTAAATCGAAGGTTTAAGAAGGGACCACAAGTTCTCAATAGGGTATCCTTTGCAGTTAATTTGCGTTTTTCTCAACACATTTCTTGCAACCCTGTTGACTATTTGCAACAATATCTTTGATGGTTCTGTAATTGCGCCCCAATATCTTAGCAATTTCAAGAGTGCTGCGTCCCTCTGAAAGACTTTAGAATTTCTGAGTCAGTTAAATCTGTTTTGGCCCATTTTGCCTGAGGAACTGAAGCTGCTTAATAATTATGCACACCTAGATATAGGGTGTTGATCTCTTTAGGCCACACCCTCACTCATTACACGCAACTCACCTGATATGCTTAAATCCAAGAGTTTATACTGCTTAGAGTTGGAATATATACATATTAATGATGATATGATGAAAGTACTGACTTGCCAAATAATTGTGCTCTCAGTGTATACAGGCTACTGACCTGCTCTGTTGTTTGTTAGCAAAGCCAGTGACATATTAGTTTAAATACATAAAAATAGTCAACTAATAATGTGAAACTGAATGCTGTATCTTTTAGGTGAATGCCAATGAACTGACAAACGGAGTGATCAACGCAGGCTTCATGCTGCTGTTCAAAGACTCCATTAGGCTTTTCGCTGCGTATAATGAAGGCATTATCAACTTACTGGGTGGGTAAAGAAAAAGTATTACGCACCCATTTTCTCATCATTACATTTTGAAAACCTTAAACATAAGATTCTTATGGACTTTGGATAGCAATAGTTATACAACTTTCACAGAAGATACTAGATTCTCTACCTGTTATTTCCGGAGTACAGATTGTGTGTTGCTAATGTCTGCTGTTTATTTGGTTAACCACAGAGAAATACTTTGACATGAAGAAAACTCAGTGTAAAGAGGGCTTGGATATCTACAAAAAGTTTCTGACCCGAATGACCCGAATCTCAGAGTTTCTCAAAGTGGCAGAGGTGATTTCTTCTATATTTGCGTTGTGCTTAATGCGATTTATTCATCCCTCAATAAAAGTTATTATGTAAAAAAATATTAGTGGTCAAACTGCAGTGGAATTAATAAATATTTTAGTTTGGAGGCACCACTGTAACATTCCATATTTTCTTTGACAGCAAGTAGGGATTGATCGAGGAGATATTCCTGACCTTTCACAGGTAATTATTAACAATTTAAACTGCCCAAATGACCTTTGCAGTAAGAGGTGCCTATAACCCTGCACACCGACCTTACTCTATCTGCTTGTCTCTACTAAAAACACAGTTGGATTCCCACTCTGTCTCCATCCCTTTTCCTCTCTCTGTGTTGCTTTCTCTCCCCCTAATTTCTTGCTGTCACTTTGTATTTTCTATTGTTTTTGTCTTTCTCTATCTCAGAACTCTTATTTAATCAGCTGTTGCCCTGCCCTACTATAGTTACTCCACCCTGCACAAATGTTTCCCAGAGATAAGTCACAATTCTTTTGGTGCATGTTGCCAATTGAATATTTCTCACCTTCTTCTTGATTATGCCTCCAGCTACAGTAAATAAAGGTGTGAAGAGTCAAAACGGATTGTATCTTCCAGTACTTCTGCTTCACACAGTGTACAGCAAATTGAGCAAATGTTCCCCAACACCTGTTGCACTAGGTCTGTCTATGTAGTGACAGTGGTAATTTTACAGTATTTCCAAGGAAAGTCCCTCCTCGAACATGGATCTATAAGGATGTGTTTTGGATTTGGGGCAACTGTAAAGATGTTATAACCTTCAGTTAAATAGATTCTCGAATCAATATCACAATTGATATCTCTGACCATCACCACCTTTATATTCTGTATTTTTCCTTATCTTTCCACCTTTAGTTTACAGTTTGTGTAAGTATTCTCATCTCACTCTTTTGTGTCTGTGACTTGCTTTGGTGTAGTCTGCATGCTTTTTACTCTTGACTCTTGTGTCCCACTGACATGTTTTACAAACTAATTGTATACAGTGTTCCCTGTCAAATCTGTATAGTCCATCCAACATGGCTGCCCAGATGTTGAAAGTGGTGTGTGTGACAACCGCAAACACATTTCAATATCAATTAATCAGTGTGGCATTTGGCTGAAAGGCAAACAACCATTAATTGATGGTCGGCAAACCAAACTCCTTTTGTGCTTTTGCCTTGTGTATTGATGGTGTTGTGCATCAATGTGCATTTATGTAGTGTTTTAAGTTAGGATTAAGCTCTTAAATATAAAAGCTAAAAGCTAGGCAACTGTATAAAAAACAAGGTATTGTATGAAGCAGTATAGTTGAGGTCCTGAGTTTTTCCTCAAAGCTGGTCAATACTAACTGCTGTTCTCCAATCCAACAGGCTCCTAGTAGCCTCCTGGAAGCCCTAGAGCAGCACCTGGCCTCTCTGGAGGGCAAGAAGGTCAAAGACTCCACCGCTGCCAGCAGGTATGTACTGGATGGGCTACCACATAGGAGAGCTTTGATGTGAGGTCCTGACTGAAGGATTCAGTGTTTGACTTGGATATTCATTTGGCTGCTTAGTGCACACATGTTTTTCCAAGGCCTTATGAGTCTTTTTTTCTTCAGCAGTAGTGGTGAAGGTGTAATTTATAGTTGGGTTTGTAAATATTTGGACTTTGACTAATTATTTCAGCTGTCTACAACCGCATGTTGGAAGTGAAATTAAGTAATGAACATCATCTGAAGATGCAGACTTTCTGCTGTACAGGTTGTCTGGGTATCCTTAGAATGTCTTCAATGCCTATTAATGTAGTATACTGTCTTAAATATAGCATGAAATTCATTTCTAATGGGCTTGATAGCTAAACAGCTAATAACAACGGTATCTAGTCCATTCTAAATTGCCCAGACAATGCTTGTTTTTCTCAGTTTCACTCACGAATCCAAATGCGTATGACTATCTTCAGGCTACTATTTAAAAGGGGAAAAATGACAAATATCAATAATTTGTCAGTGTTTAAATAGCTTGCAGTGATTTGTCTGGCTTTTTAGGAAGCACACTCTCTCAGGGAGAGCAGGGTAAAGCTAGCGCAAATGCTATGGAAGATTATGGCTTCGTTCACCCCATTGCACTTTACGTATACAATTTACGTTTATAAATATATATGTTTGTCATTGTTCTACTTTATTTTGACTTCTGAGGAAATGTTAAGTTTTTGTCTACTGGTTTATTTTTTGAATTGGCTAAATTTTTCTGTTAGTATGCCATATTAACATGACATTCCTATGCACATTTAGTGAAAAAGCCTTTTGTCTGCATGTCAGGAAATTGTTACTTTGATCATAGGCTACATTTACATTCAAATAGTTTGTCCAAATAGTTGTTCAGTTGCAGATGAGTGAGAAAAAACTAGTTGAGCAAACCACTTCTGCCTGGCTAGTGGTTCCCAACCATGGGTACTAGGACTCTTGGTGATACAGTAACCAAAAATGTTCGGGAACCACTGACCCAGTGTGTTTGTATGGAGGTTTGAAATAAAAAATGGAATCACAAAAAATGGAAATCATGGAATTTACAAGAAATAAAACAGAAATCACAGTATTTGGAAAAAAATACAGAATTGGACAAAAACTAACTGATTTTATAGGGCCCTACAATAGTAGAATAGCAAAATGTACAAAAAATATTTTTAAAATCAAGCCTACGTAAAATTCAGGCATACAGGACAAATTAATGGAACATTAAAGTGCAGCTGAGTGGTGTCTGAATCAACATCACCATGAAAAAGCCTAAGTGAATTAAGCGTGTGAATATAAATGCAAACATTAATTTCTAGTAAACATTTGCTTATGTTGTGCCAATGTGATTAGGTACAGAACGTCTGTGTTTATCCCTAACTTTCTTCTGAATTGTTTATTGACACTGCAATTGTGTGTTGTCAAAGCCTGGGATTCATTTCAGTCACGTTAAAAATAGAAAATAGTTTTTGTACTTGAGACTAATGGCATATGTCATCAGTAACATGTACTTAATTTCATTTGCACTGTTAAAACATAATGTAATATTCCACGCAATTAGTATAGCTAATGTACTTAACTAGCCAACACGCATCGCCCCCAGCCCCGGGTCGTCTGTCTGAGCACAGAGTGTTTTGAAAGTCTGGCAACGCACCTGGTTTTTGCATGTGAAACAGTAATAATGTCCCTCTTTGCCGATTAGGATTTTGACACACCCAAAGACAAATCTGGTTGGTCAGTACAAATTGTGGAAATAAGTATATCAAAAATAAAAAATAATACCTCCACGCTCTGTGCTTATACTCTTACACAAAAGAAACCCCAAATATCCCAATATTATTGTTAATAAAATATATTTTTATTTGCCATTGCGGTTAAACAATGCAGGAAAAGCAGGGGGTGCTGCAGCACACTTAGCACCCCCACCTGCTGAGGTAGGAAACATACAACGGTGTTGGGTTGGATAGGTTCTATTCATGCTATTTTAGTGATACAAATCTCTGAGTGGAATTGTATTGGACCTAAACATCTTACTAATACTCATCAGATTGTGCTTCTTTTCACTGTTGACCAAATCTCATGAAACATGTTAACCAAATAATTCAATAAGTCTACCTAGCCAAATAATAGAGGGATGTATCACATTAGAGCGTGTTAAAGTTCTCTTTAAAAGCCTTTCATTTTCATATAATATATTATAACTATAGGCTAACTAGTTTTATGCTTTATTGAGTATGGACAATAAGGAAAAAATAGCGTTTTGCTGAGTGAAATGCTGCAGTGGTGAATGTCCTCTAGGGCTGGGTGATAAAATATTGTTTCTGTCTTTGATGATTAACAATGTATTTCTTAACCATAGGGTTCCATTTCAGAAAGAAGTGTTGCAAATAGGCTATAGCTTAATATTGGGAAAGGGATACGTAGAACATTGCAAAACAAGATTGCAAGATAGTTGAATGTCAGGGATTCATGTGAAGTTTGTCAAACAACCTTAATTATATAAAAGCTATAAAGTCAACATATCTTGTACAGTATAATACATTTATAATAAATGAAACAAGTGTCCGCCTATCGAAGTAATATACATCAAACTGACTAGGTTCTTATTCATTATGTTACATTTGAAAACAGCCTATCTATGATTTTCTATAATTGACTACATTTAGATTTAGCCTTCTCGATCGCATTTATTCTTTGGACTGAAACTGAAGAACTGCTAAGTGTCAAATAGCAGGTGAGGAAGAGGGAAGAGTTTTTCTTCCCCACAACATTTAATTATTTTCTGAAAAAATCAAAGTTTTTGTTGCCGGCATAATTTTGCCAAGCAAACAGTGTTTGCCCCCAGCTAGAACCGGCCTTACATCTTGATGCCAAAACTAGGGATCGACCGATATGGATTTATTAGTGCCGATACCAACATTTTTTTATTAAGCCTTAGCCGATGACTGATACGGGCTGCCGATTTTCTTGAGCCGATATTTGGAGACTAATACTGCCTTTGCTTTATCAATTTACATCTTAAAAATGACACTGATGTTAGCAAATGTTACAAGTCTCAATTTAGAAAAGGAACATTTATTGAACTTACCTGTTTTTACTATTTGTTAAATATTGTTGAGGTAGAACAAGGGGCAGTGCATGGTCTGCACTTGATGTGCAGCATCTCCAACAACACAAAGCTGCCTGTGTGGACGCCTGTCTGTAAATAATAGGGGTGGAACGGTACATATATTCGTAATAAACCAAAATGGTACAGGCGTCACGGTTCGGTGCATGAATTTACACTGAGAATACACTGTATAAAAATGAATTAAACTCGCGTGCAAATTAATTAATGCGGAACTACCGTTAGATATGCGGGTTGTTTATGGACACCAAATCTGTAGCCCCACCGTAGCTCTGAAGCTAAGTAGCCGAGCTCCACCTATGTATGCAGTTTTTTGTCAGGTCGACCATCCGGTGAGTGAGTCAGAGATGGCAGCACTAAGGACATGTATGGCAAGTGATAGCAACCCACAAGAGTTAGAGGAGCCGCCAACCTCTAAGATCGCAAGTTTGGGAAAACTTCGGTTTCCGAGTCAGTTACAGTCAGATTGTATATATTGGTTACAGTAGTACAGAAAAAAGAGTGGTGGATAAGATTAGGACTGTGTATCAGCATTTTTTGGGTATGTGAGTGGAAGCATGTTAGATGTATTAACGGATATCCGCTAACGGATGTGCTAGCTCAGGGCAGATACTGTATGACACTAGATGTTACAACTTGAGTCATGCACAATAAAAAAAATAGCTTTCTGCATTTTTGTTTAGCTTTCCCTGCTTGTACCAAACTCATACCGAACCGTGATGTATGAACCGAACCGTGACTTCTGTGTACCGTTCCACCCCTAGTAAATATTGCCGGGAAAATTGGCGAATGCAGCAGCCGTGTATTGGCTGATACACATAAAAACGCAAGTATCGGCCCGATATATCACCCGGTCGATAAATTGGTCTATCACTAGCAGGGTGGGAAATTAACTTTTTTGTCCATTAGCCACTGTGGCTGGTAAATGCCGAAATTTTACCAGCCACTTCGATTTTTTGTACCAGCCAATTTTTCCCAAATTGAAATGTATAAAAGAAAATGCACTAGCATATTCTATATTGCTTCAATACATTAAATTCACTATGAATACATGTGTTATTAATATAGGTAAAAAACTAAAGCGACATTTAGTGAAGATAAGTCTGAGAAATAATTTTCAGATGATTGACAAATGGTGCTAATATGTTTGCTAGTTGTATGTCCTACTATTTTTAGTCAGCTACTTTTAGATCACTCGGGATCTACTAGTGATTTGAGTAACAGCTGGAATATCGAATGAGCATTTAGCACTTCGCGTTATATGTTTGAAATGCTGTCCATACTGAATTTACAGTACCTACATTGTATTTTCTTGAAATATATTTGTTCTTTAATTCTTTGATACTTTCATTGCAATATTGGTCATAAATTGCTTGAAGTCTGGAACCCACAGACATCACCAGGTGCAGTGTGATGAGTGCAGTGTCATCAGAACGGGTGTAAAAGGGGTAATAAGTTCATAGGGTGTTAACATGTGGGGGGGCCCTCAAATCCAGGAATTAAGAGGGGAGGGGCCACCAGAGACTGTCTATGTACAGGGCTCAGAATTTCATGCACTACTGGATAAGGGTACAGCAGGATAACAAATGTCTATTCCCTTTTTGTCATAGCATACATGTTCATACTATTCATTTAGTCCAGATCAACAGTGTATATTCTAGACAAAGCAGAGCTTTCTAAGCAGCTATACATTGTACATTGCTTTATATATGACCCTGTGCGTTTAGTATGTGCATGTTCACACCTCTCATACTTTGGGATGTTTTACCAATGAAAACAAAGTTGCTGCATCATCAACATTTTTCCAAAGACTGTGTAGCTTATTTAAGGAACAGCTTACATGGTAGTAGGTTTGAACTATCCAATAAAAATGCAGTGTTGCAAGAGTTCAATACGCTGCTGGATGCAAACAACCTGGCTGAGAGTGAGCATGTGATTCAACAGATACTGAAGGTGAAATGCTAAACATTTTATATTAAGAATGCTCTTGTTCAATATTGATCTGCACCCCTTGATGTAGTTGTACGTCAAGAGTAGATGATGATGATGATGATGATGATGTGATAACATCTTGTAAGTCAGTTCCTCACCAGAATATGTGTAATGAGGCAGCATTTGCAACAGCATTTTGTTATGTAGCACAATTAAATATATTGGAATAAAGCTTTGTTTTTCTCATTGAAGTGCTGCTGTCATGCTCATTTAAAGCTAAATCCCAATCTTTCCACTGCTTGCTACTAGCTCAATTCAAAAGTCTTCCATAAAGCTGCTGACCGCTAAACATTAATAGCAATCTGATTTTAGTTTGTATTTCACAAAACAAGAGACAGGACAAAGTCAGTCTGAATTGTAGCGAAGTTTACGTCTATTTAGGCCGACTACATATTTCTTTCTAAAAGGGATCTAGTCTGATTCCATCTTAGCTTAATTTATTTAGATATTTCACTGTGAGATGAAGTGCTGGCGGTGTGACATGGACCTGGTCAACGTGAAACAGGCTAGCAGCTAGTCCAGTTGTTGCAGTTAGTTTATCATCCCAGCAGTTGTTAATGTTTCACTCTGTCGATTGCTGACAGGAAATGGGAGCTGACTGGCTTACAGAAATACGCTTTTAGTATGGGCTTTTTTCCCTTCTTTTTTTTGCATATCTTGCACTCTCTTAGACACTTTAAACAGGCCAGCGTAGAACCCCCTATTATCAGCATACCCACCAGCTGTTTTGAAATTAATTTTCTTTTACAGTCTTATCATTACATCGAACTGTCTATTTTGTGTTATAATGAATGCTTGTTACTGAATGTCATGTCTGAGAGATTTGTAGCAATGTTTCTATTTTTACCTAGGTCATAAGCCACATAGCTGAAAGATATGTCCCCTTTTATCAGCCTATTTTGTTCAAATGACATTATTCTATTATTATTTCAAAATCCCACATAGTGATGGTTCTCTGAAGTGTTTAATAGAAAGCTAGCTCTTTTGCTTGTGTTCCTGTTAAGGAATTCAAGACTGACCAAGTTTTCCTTGCCTAGCCCAGAGCGCCCTCTGAAATTCGTAACCAGGGATGTCACCCTAAAGGTTTCTTTCCAGTGTTCGGTAAAGGACAGTGGTTGTATACATGTTACATATTATATAAGACAAATGATTAATTTATTTCTGACTACTAGCATGTATATGGACATTTAGACAACTAAGCTAGCAAATTTAGCAACACCTTTTGTTATATTTTATGAGGTTAAAAATGGGATATTACATTAGGTAATAAGTAAGTAGTAGTGTTTGTCGCCCAAGTGGAATTTTATGATTTGCAACTTGTCAAAGACAATTTAGACTCATCACCGCCCTCCAACCGCTATAGTGGCCAATAATAGGGGGTGGCCCATAATGGGTGGACGTTAGCTAGAATTTGAAGATAGCGGCCCAAGATTATGCCACAGTGACATCCAGTCACTTACTACCGTCCAGATATGAACAAATATCCATCAGTAAGCAATTGCAAATCACCTAAATATTTCCGAGGTCCTTTAATTGATTGAATTAACAAAATAAAGATGTAGCTCAGGATCAGCTGGACACTATTGATTATAGGACCCAGACCTTTGGTATAAATACACTGAACATTATGGGATATAATTTTCTTAGCTTAATATCCTGTGCCCCCTCTGCCAGCTGGGGCCCCAAGGTGACAGCCATGTTAGGCCCATACATTATTATGACCCTGGTAGTAGGATATAGCAGTAAACAAACCTGTTTTTTTTGCTTCAGTCTATTTTAACAATGTTTATGTTTAAAGTGAAATCCTTCCATGCAAGAAAAAGAGAGCCTATACTGTATAATTTCAATTCACTATGTGTTAACCAATGTGTAACTACAGTTATTCCTATTATTCCTACAATTGGCTCTTCCGTGTGCATCTGTCAGCAATGGTTGGACGGTTGATGATGCTTTATTCCAGACATTGCCCAACCCTGTAGCCTGTAAGCTGCTGCCACCATAACAGATTTTCTTTGTGCACAAAGCTTTTAAGCCACCTTTTGCTTTAATTATTATTGACGTTAATGGCTATTGATGTTTTCAGCCTGCTTTGCTGTAGTATTCTGCCTTAAAGTTTGTACTGTCTTGTGTTGTTTCAGGGCCAGCACTCTATCAAACGCAGTGTCATCGCTGGCAAGCACAGGAATGTCTTTCACTAAAGTAGACGAGCGGGAGAAGCAAGCTGCGCTGGAGGAGGAACAGGCCCGTCTCAAAGCACTGAAGGTACGGTCGTGATGATGCGTATATACATATCTTTGTTCGCTTATGTGGTGTCGGGTCGCGGGGCAGCAGCTTCAGCAGGGGACCCCAAACTTTCCTTTCCCGAGCCACATTAACCAGCTCCGACTGGGGGATCCTGAGGCGTTCCCAGGCCAGTTTGGAGATATAATCCCTCCACCTAGTCATGGGATGATGGATTGAATGGAAATGGTTTCATGTGGCCTGTTCCATTAAATATAAAGAACAATATGTTTACTAAATCCAATAAGGCTGACATAGATAATGACCATCAACTTCTTGAGCCTTTGACCTGCAGCATACGTGTGTAAATTGTCTGTATTTAATGTGGGCCCTTTCCACCCAGGAACAGAGGCTCAAGGAGCTCTCGAAGAGGCCTTCCTTTCCCACCACAGACACGTCGCCCGTCTCCACCACTGGAGGCACCATCAGCACCGCCCCGGCTATCGACCTCTTCTCCACACCCAGCTGCTCTAATGGGTACCCTTTGAACTGTCCAACGTTCACCAATGACCTATGAAGCTTAGTCATGCATGTAGTTGACCCGGGAACTCTGCAAGCATTATACAGACATTTCTGCCAAACACTTGACGACCTTGTAGTGGTTAATTTTAGGATTTCCATTGATCTGACTTTAGATCGGTTGGGTAAGGTGAAACAGAGATCTAGCTATATGTCCTAGAGTTGATTCAGATGTAGCGTCACCACTGTCTTTTAATCTCAGTGCTCTGAAGATGGAGAGTGACCTGTTTGACATTCAGCAGACCTTTAAAACGTCGATGCAGGCAGGTTCTACAGGGCTTCCTGTGGCCACAGCGTGGGCAGGTAGGAGCAACAGCCATCCTCACAGAACTCCTCTTGGTCAACTTTAAAACATGACCTGTTATGTTCTGCATGCTTCCTCTCTCTTTGGCTTGCGTCTGACACCCGGTTCTCATCTTCTGTATCCATTTTCTTTTTCTCTCCTCTGCCTGTCTAGATCCTTTTACCTCTGCTGAAGCTGGAGATGACTCCATGCCAAACCTTAACCCTTTCCTTTCAAAACCTGTCGAATCCGCCGCACACCTACCTGTAGTCTCCTCTGACGGTGTTAGCTATTCCTCTAGGACTTCTGCTCATGAAATGTTTGGTGGTAAAGACACTTTTTGTTCCTCCTAATTAAGTCTTTTGCATGTCTCCTGTTTCCATTCCGTGGAAGTGTTCATAGGTAGCCTCCTGCCTAGGCCTTATGAAAATGTTGTCAGAGCTGTCCCAAGTTATATGTTTGTTGTGTTCCGTAAAAAGCCTTACATTTCCATGTGTGTTTCATGGTAGATGTATTTGTACTGTATCATTTGGTATGGGAAACAATGGTCAGTCTGCTCTGAAATGAATTTAAATTAGGCCATGTCTGAATGAATCTGACATTTCAGGCTATTTTCATTTAAACTGATATCTTTGTAGTAAAATTCTGAACATCACTGGTACCTTTGTCTATTTGAGGTGCAACTCTGAGCTAGTTCAGTACACGGCAAGTGGTGTAATCAATTAACATTCTTGCGTTTTCTGTAGATACAATGGCAATGAACAGAATTTTGGATAAACAGTTACAACGTCATTGCTCTACACGAGTAGCCAATGCAAATCCCTGTGCCCCAGGGCAGTGAATGGGACATTTCCCTTGTGCTGTCAGATAGGATATGAAATGGTTGTCCTGACTGTGGTGACATAACAATTCAAAGTTACATATCGATATAGTAGCGATCTTACCCCCACTCTTGGCTAAATGGCCAATCTGGCGACCATGAATACTTCCTCATCTGTAGTGTCCAGTACCCTCCTTTTTCCTCTCAACATTACCTATTATAAACAGTATAAAATATTATAGCTGCTAAAGGTGTGCAGTCAATAATGTATGTTTCTCTGTAAATGATAATCAGCTAAATTAATACAATATAAAGGTAAATTGACTAGAAACAAGGCAAGAAGAGATTAACTGTCCACCCGTTCCAAATGAGTCCAGTTGTAACTCTGACACAGAGATGCTGTGATGTGGAGTAAGAAAGCCTTTTCCCTGATTCTCCACGAAGCCCAGTGACTGTGGGAGAGCTGCTGCTTGTTGTCTCAGGCTGCTTGCTCCCCCTGGAGGGGCTCACTATTGTGGAATGGATAAGGAACGTTGCTTTGGTGAATGGGTGCCTGCGTGCACTGGTAACAGCGGACAGCCTTGCCCTGTCATCATGAGGTGCGGAGTGCCCCCCAGGGACTGATAAACATCAGATGTCTTTATTGAAATTTTTATTAATTTATTAATTAAAATAATATTCATAATATGTTATGGACATATCACTTGCAGGGCTGGAACTAGGGTCTGACTTTTAGCATGGACTAATGCATACATTTTCGTATGTAATACTGCTCTTAATAATAACATCTGTTAAATTACTTAAAGTCTGGGATTTTTGTGATTCACAACATATGTTTTTTAAACGAACCAGTTTGGCCTGGTTATTTATATGTGCATAATCTATAAGTAGAATCAATAATTCTGTGTGACTCAGATGTAGTTCACTGCTGAAGTTCATTTGTGGTTGTGCTCACATTAAGCATTATCTGGCTTATTATCAATTCCTGATGCACGATGAATGAAAACGGACTGTTGACTATACATTTTCTTGCTATACCAAACCATGCCTGCATTTAATTGCTTCCTAATCAATCTTTAGTGTGCTAATACGCCTGTGTGAGATGTTAGTTGAATTATAATGCCCTGCTAAGGTTTGTATGACAACCAATGACCGTGGAGTTCCTGGTTGTTTTTTGTTGCGCTCACATCACATACTTGTTCAGTTTAATATGGGGCTTTGTCCAGTAAGGTATTAAAATTGTGAGGAACATACTGATGATTTCCCTGCTAAATATATTCATACTTTTTTATTAATGTAAAATAAGCTACTGCTTTTAGATTATAATATAGAAACCAATAGCTTGATGTGATATTCTCTAATATATTATTAAAGTTTTAAGTTATTCTGTTTTCCCTTAACAATATTATTTTTGATTCTCTAGATCGTTACAATCCCTTTACTGACACAAACTCATCCGTTTCAACCAATTACAAACGCACAGTGAGGATAGAACACTCAATCTCAGGTACTATGATGGCTCACCATCTTGGTCTATGTTTCCTGTGCCCATAGGCAAACATAAGCCCCTCCCATGTACTGTGTTTATGCACTGGCCCATAGTAACGCTACTGTTAGAGTAGTCTGACGACTGTGTTTTACTCTGCAGTTTCTGTTATGATTTTTCTTAAAAATACATTGTACCACAACCTGTTACATGTTAATGTTCCTAATTGTTAAGTTTAGTGTTCTGTTTGTTAAGTGTAGTGTTCTTTGTTAAGTGTCCTGTACTGCCTGTACTGCCACTTTGCCTTGCCTGTCTTTCTTTCCTTGATATGCCTTCCTCTCTTCTTCTTCCTGCTTCCTCTTTTGGCGTTGCCAGACTCCTTCTGTGGTGGTCAAACATCAATGGCCCAGCCTCTCCCACACCAGACTCCTTACACCACTGAGCCCTCTGCTGTAGCAGGTCTATTCAGAGGTAGAGGCAGCTCTACTGTAACATGTCTATTCGGAGGTAGAGGCAGCTCTACTGTAACATGTCTATTCAGAGGTAGAGGCAGCTCACCTGTAACGTGTCTATTCAGAGGTAGAGGTAGCTCTACTGTAACGTGTCTATTCAGAGGTAGAGGCAGCTCACCTGTAACGTGTCTATTCAGAGGTAGAGGCAGCTCTACTGTAACGTGTCTATTCAGAGGCAGAGGCAGCTCTACTGTAACGTGTCTATTCAGAGGTAGAGGCAGCTCTACTGTAACGTGTCTATTCAGAGGTAGAGGCAGCTCTACTGTAACGTGTCTATTCAGAGGTAGAGGCAGCTCTAGTCTAACGTTTATTCAGAGGCAGAGGCAGCTCTACTGTAACGTGTCTATTCAGAGGTAGAGGCAGCTCTACTGTAACATGTCTATTCAGAGGTAGAGGCAGCTCTACTGTAACGTGTCTATTCAGAGGCAGAGGTAGCTCTACTGTAACGTGTCTATTCAGAGGCAGAGGCAGCTCTACCGTAACGTGTCTATTCAGAGGTAGAGGCAGCTCTATTCTAACGTTTATTCAGAGGCAGAGGCAGCTCTACTGTAACGTGTCTATTCAGAGGTAGAGTTGCTTTAGTTCCACTAGCCATTAAGAAGACCAACCTCTTGCTCTGGGATGATTTATATAACAATTAAACAGCTCTGACACCAGTCACACAGGACTTACCTGCCTTCCTAAGCATCCTAAGCAACCTTGTCTCTGACATGTTTTGAAGGGTACTCGGCAGCTCCACCAGCCCCTCCTTCAGGTGCAATCCAGGTGGACTTTGAGTCAGTCTTTGGAGCCAAAGCTACCGGGACTAACAACATGGATTCTGATGGTGAGGTGTTGAAGGTTGTAATGTTTGAAACATGTTAGGCATTCAACCAATGTGGTAATTACATGGATGTTTTCAATTGTACCCCTTTTCCTAAGACATCTTGAAACCCACCATGGCTGGCTCCAACCAGGCCCTGTGCTGCTCCATCAGTCAGCTGCCAGACAAACTGGTCGGAGATGATCTGGACTCCTCACTAGCCAACCTAGTGGGCAGTAAGTGTCACTACAGTGAGATCATTTAATAAAATATATTGTTAAATTACACTCTCTAAAAGGTGGAACACACATTTGAAGTGAATCAATTTATCTACTGTATATAATTTATTTACTTAACTGATTCATGACAAATAATTGCTATGAGGTTAAAGTCTATATTCTCAGCTTTTTAAGGGTGTTTGTGTACATTTCACCATTGAAATAATATACATTGCTGCTTGATAGTTTGTGAACCTTACTGGGATGGTGTAACGTGGCTTGTCTTTGCTTTCCGTGGTGCTGAATAAATAGAGAGTACTGCGAGGAACCTTCCAAAACAAACCGTAGTTTAATACTGAAACACTTAGACAATAAAAGAGCCTTGAGTGGCAAAACAAATAAAAATGCTTTTACTTGAATAATAATACACAACATGGATGACAAGGCAACAAGAAACTCCTTCGACAATGACCGACAGCTGACATTCGCAAATGAATGTTTTTGTTGGCACTTGGGTTTCACTGATTCTATAGTTTTATATTCTTCCCCAGACAGATGTGCTCTCACTACCCATTTTCTGTTTCCTCTGAGAACTTCTCTCAGCATGGTGTGTTCTGCAGTCACCTGTATGGGAAACAAATGAAGCACTGCTGATCCGTCTGAGTTTGCCGAAACAGGATCCAGCACCTCTCAGTCTTCATGCAGTTTGTTCTGGCACCTATTTTGGCCAAATCCACTAGCTTTTGCTCATGAGTTTCAGATTTATTTTAAGTTGAAATTACCATATTCACTAATTAAACTAAAAGAGTTGAATATTAACATAAAACAAAAGACAATTAATTAACTATAATGAAAAACAATCACTATTATACCATTGACAACATAATCTCTTAGGACTTGCTGCATGACCAAGCTGGGATCAAAGTCAAGCTGCACTCTGTGCACAATTATTTGGCAAGTTGTGTTCTTGAGGTTTCATTGTATTATTGAACAACTAGGTTTACCTCAAACCTGAATATTCAAATTAAAAGTGAGGTCTTGGCTTTTTTCTGAGAATATTTGTGTGCACAATTTTTGTGCAACTATTAGTGTGCAGAATAATTATGCAAACAAATAACGAATGAAAAGTTTCCCATCTCGCTTGTTGATTTTCATCTGTTGAAGTGAGAGTAATAATCAAACTAAAAATGTACAAATAAACATCTCTGACATTTCAAAACAAATCAGTGACCAATATAGCCACCCTTCTTTTCAATAACAGTCACAAGCCTTCTATTCATGGAGTTGGTCAGTTTCTTGATCTGTTGACGATCAACTTTTTGTGCAACAGCAACCACAGCCTCGCAGACACTGTTCAGAGAGGTGTAATGTTTGCCTTCAATGTAAATCTACTACATTGAAGGAAGCAGACTTGTCTCCTAAAAACTGGCAGTAGGTTTGGTAGTTGAGTTTGAGTCCATCTTCAACCCGAAAAGATCTGACTAGCTCATCTTTAATAATACCAGCCCATACCAGTACCCCACCTCCACCTTGCTAGTGTCTGAGTCGAAGTGGAGCTCTGTGCGCATTATTGGATCCAGCCACGGGCCCATCCATCTGGTCCGTCAAGAGTCAATCTCATCAGTCCAGAAAACCTTTGAAAAATCTGTCTTCAGACGTGTCAAGTTTTGTCTTGTTAAGTGGTAGTCGGGTTTCAGCCATTCTTAACTATTTGATATCGCCACACTTGTGTCATATTACAATAATAGTGGAATTTTATAAAGTAGCATTACCTAACATTTCTGTGAGTGAAATGAAAAAAATATAAAATGGCGAGAGCTTCATTTTGCAATATTATTTACGGTTTTATGTATATTTAAATATTTCTTTATCTCCTGTCACATGCCCGAAACCCGCCCCGGCCTGAGCTAATTAGAATTTACCTCCTGGTCCGGTCCATTTTCTGGCGGGCCATCTGGCTTTTTAAAGTTTGGGCTGAGAATGATAACTCTGATTGTGATTTATGAAAATTCCATGGTGAAACCTAAAACATCTATACTTGCCCAAGGCCTTTACATACTTTCAAGCAGCACTGTACATAGCCAAGCTGAAAATAGAGTGTGCTTGTCAGCTTTATTCTCTGCTAAACTACACGCATTTCTCCAAACATGTCTTCCATATGCTACAGCAAACACTGAGACAGAGACACAACAAAAATTGCTGCAGTACAGGCCTGACAGAAAATCATTTGAGAGGATATAGAATGTCTGGTAGGGTCAGTCAGAAACAGACTTTAGGCTGTTATAACATGAAAGTGATCTGACCAAATAGTAAACAGAAGTGCTTGATTTGGACAATGTATTAATCTCTCCCAAAACGTATGGTGCTCTGAAATAAATTGACTGTTTTAAAACGGTGTTATTTTTAAATTAAACCATTATTACACACTATTTGACATTATCTAAGAATTTATACTTTAACTTCAGATGTTTAAATAAATACAATCTTTTTCAAAATACTGCCAATAGCAGATAATTCCGTATGAGTGAATGTAGAGGGCACCGTTACTATTTCTAGATCTGACATTTTGTAATCTCTTCTATTAGATCTCGGGATTGGAAATGGCACAACAAAAAAGTAAGTCTACTGTCTGTTGTTCCTTGTCTTCATTTTGCTATGGTTAAAGTGGGATGTAAAATGTAAGACTGAGTGCTGTATAACCAGCAGCAGTTAGGAGTCAGTGCTAATGTTAGTGGACATATTCTACAGTGATATACACTGGAGTCAGCCGGGGGAAAAGAGGTTGACTGGTGGAAGCAACTGGCAGCCCAAGGCAGCCCCAAACACGACCTGGAACCCTGTCTCTATGGTAATACCTATTATATTGGCCTCTTATTTTTGTTCAGCCTTTTATTTGTTTGTAATGAGTGTTTAGTTACTTTGTCAGTGTTTGTTTTAAAAAGAACAATGTTAAGAAATTGCTCACTTGACATTATTCTACTGGGTTCTATGCAGAGAGAGTGTTGTGTCCTTATTGTGGTGTTTGTGTCTGTACAGGCCCCCTCTGTCATGACCTACCCTGCTACAACACCTACAGGCATGATGGGGGGATTTGGCATGGTCAGTATTTAAGAGCTGGGTGTTTGCATGCATTAGCACTGAGGGAAATTTACATTTTATATTTTAAGCAGACGCTCTTATCCAGAGCGACTTACTGTGAGTGCATATACATGCTGTAAATACACATTTAGAAATACACATACTGCCTTAGCACTGCATTAGCACTGAGGGAAATACATACAAGTAGTTAGTAATGAGGGAAATGCATACACGTAGCTAGTAAGGTAAATGCATACATGTAGTTAGTAATGAGGGAAATGCATACACGTAGCTAGTAAGGTAAATGCATACATGTAGCTAGCAATGAGGGAAATGCATACACGCAGCTAGTAATGAGGGAAATGCATACACTGTAGCTAGTAATGATGGAAATGCATACGCAGCAGCTAGTAATGAGGGAAATGCATA
>JACXGM010002643.1:0-18113 GCA_016801145.1 Umbra pygmaea | reverse complement strand
GAAATATCTACGCAGCAGCTAGCAACTACCAGGTAAATATCCACACAGTACCTAATAATGAGGAAATATCCATGCAGCAACTAGTAATGAGGGAAATATCTACACAGTAGCTAGTAATGAGGGAAATGTCCATGCAGTAGCTAGCATTGTACTAGCTACTTACATACATGCAGTAGCTAGTAATGAGTGACATCTATTCAGTAACTAGTAATGAGGGAGATGTCCACGCAGTACTTAATAATGATGGAAATATCCATCAGTAGATTCTATTATTGGTTTAAAAGTACCTAACCCATTTCAGTCGGGGCTACAACAACCAACTCCACCTGCTAAGGATGGTGGCATCTCTGGTAGCATTAATCACATCAGGGGTGTTATGGGCGACTCTCGTTCAGCCTCTGTTTCCATGCACCTGAATGCATCTTGCTATCTTAATCAGAGACTCAGGTTTTCCCCATGGTGCCCTGAAGCACTGGCCCTGTGGAAGGATTTCAAGCTTTTTTACAAGGTTTCTCAGTGGGCGTAGTCGTCTGCATGCTCCCTACTAATTAAAAAGCAGTACGCACAATGCAGATGTTATGGACATACAGTGGGCTCCAAAATTACTGGCACCCCTACTAGCAAGGCACAAATAATTCGGCAAAAAATATAAACAATACAATAATAGAGAAACTCAAAATACCAACGTTAGAAGTACTGTACTTTATTAATGTGTCAATGGAACCAATCAAAATTATTCATTGATTAAATTAAAAATCAGTGTGCTCCAAATCAAGGTTTCGCAATCAATGGCACCCTTAAAGGTTATTGTAATTAACATCTACCATAATTAAACCAGGAATGAAAACTTAAGTGGAATGATCTAAGTCTTCAAGGAACCATATTGAGCCATTATCAGTTTCTGTTCCACTACGATATAAAAATAAGGTAACATGCATGCAATATCCCTTTGTCATCAAACACCATGAAGAAAATTAATAAACTGGCAATTTAAGAGACTGATTTTCATAGACCTTCATAAATCTGGTAATGGCTATAAGAAAATCCACAAACTATTGAATTTAACACTGAGCACTGTCAAGGCAATTATTAAAAGATTCAAAAGTTATGGAACAGTTGAAAACCTCACAGGTAGAGGACACATGCATTTTGCCCCCCAGGATAGGGAGGAGGATGGTGAGAGAACCAACAAAATCCCCAGGAATCACTGACAGAATTGCAGGCCTTTGTGGTATCTTGGGGTCACCAGTTTTCAAAAAGCACCATCAGACACCACCTCCACAACCGCGGCCTCTTTGGAAGGGTTGCCAAAAGAACCCTTTTGACAGCAAGACACATGCAAATGTTTGGAGTTATGACTGGAGGAAGTTGCTCTGGTCAGATAAGACCAATATTGAATGTTTTGGTCAGATACAGTTAGCTGGTCAGTAATTTTCAGTTTCTGTTGAATGTTTTTGCAAACTACTAACGGACAAAATGCACTCATTAAAAATAATGAAATTGGTCTCTTGCTGGCTACAAATTATTTTGAGCTACTGCTCGTTTAGAGAATTCTAAAATGTTTGTGTAATTTCAGTTTCTAAAAATAAAGTAGTTGTACTGAATCCTGGTTTCATCAGATTGTGAAATATGTTGTCAAGAATGATAAATATTATTGTTAGCTAGTATTTTTCAGTGGTTTGAAGCTGGCATAAAAAAAGCTTATTTTACTTTCAATGAGTGGCAGATCTACAAATTTGTTTGGGACTCCACAAAGTTAAATATTGTGCGTTAAATGACTTAGTGGTAACGTAGCAGGGATGTATTTCCTCTGCAAAATAGCAGTATATATAAATAATCAGACTAGCCACTATTTCTAGGTTTGATTTCAAGGCTATGCAGTAGCTAAAACTAAGAGGTAATCACAATGCTGTAGTAGTAGTTATACATGATATGCAGAAGCTCAGACTGAGGTAAAAGGAATGATTTAGTAATAGCAATACATGCTATACAGTATCTAGAACCAAGAGGTAATAGCAATGCTGTAGTTTATAGCATTGCATGCTATGCTATAGCTAGTACTGAGAGATAATAGCAATGTAACCGTAATAAGTGTTATTCTTTCACGGTTCTCTAATTAATTAATGTTTCTCCGTCGTATTGTTTTAGCCTCCCCAACAGCTTTCATCGATGGGTATGATGAACCAACCCAACATGATGTACAACCAGCCTGTCATGAGGCCCCCCAACCCCTTCAGCTCAGTATCCAGTGCTCAGGTATGTTTGTACAGCCAATAGACTGTCTGCTTTACAGTATGGGTGTGTTCGTGATACATGTGAGTATACAAAGCTTAAAGTTCTGTAACTATGACAGATTGTTTACATTGAATCTGGAGAGGTCATTTTTGAGAGTTTTGAGAAAATTGTTTTGGAGTGGTGTAGCCTGCTAGAAATTTCGAAGCGAGAGTGCACAATGCTTATTATGGTTTTTCATTTGAGACATTAGGACCAGAGTGAGGAAAATGGTAGTATGTTCTGTAGAGTAGGTCAGAGTAGGTTTTGCAAGTTTTACAGCCAGAGAGGACAAACGGAACATCTAAACAACGAAGGAGTATTGTACATCGGCCCTACAATGCTAAATATTATAAGAGGAAATGTGACTGTAAAACAAACACTATTGCATTAATTTACTGCATGAATGACAACTCTATACAGCAAAGCTTTGTAATATCTAATCAATTGTGTATTTACATTAACATTGTAGTAATTGTAGTAATTTAGTAGATGCTCTTAGCTAGAAACGTGCAATTAGGACTAAGTACTTGGCTCAAGTGTACAAAAAACTTCAACATTAATGGCTTCTGGAGTAAAACCAGTGACCTTTACTTCGCAGTCAGCTACTTGACTGCTAGGCTCTAAATTTAAATATTTTTGGATTGTTTTAAACAATCTATAGGGATTTACATTAAAGGTATCTGCACATGCATGCACTCTGTCGGTGCTCAGATGTGAGAGAAAATTAGCACCTCCCACAGAGGTACCAACTAGTGTCTAAATTCTCATTGCCATTTTACCAGAGGAGTTGCTAGTTGCAAATAATGGGTGGTCCACAAATACAGCATGAAGTGACATCAAGTGGACGCCAAGCAACCATAAGCTCTACAATCGGTGTGGTGTGAACTCGCCTTTAAAGTGTACAAACTTTCTTCTATGTGTATTTTTCACCTCAGTGATGGGCCTGGGGAAATGTGATAACTGTAAAATGCACACAGAGCTCTAGCCACTTTCTCAGGTGGGTCAGGAAAAGCAGAATGGCTTTGCTCTGGTGCCTAGTATCATCCATCTGATATCGCCTTTAACCTTGGGGCTGCAAGGTGGCCTAGTGGTTAGAGCATCTGACACGATTCCCTCAGACCACCAAGGTGAAAGCTTTATCGTTCTGTCTGCAAGTGAGACAGTTGACCCTAATTGCTTACAGATTGATGCTGTAAATAGAAATTTGTAAATAATTGCTGTAAATAGCCCATTAAATCACACAGAGCAGGTCACCCCCTGAAATGACATGATGCTAACCATAATCTCATTTTGATTGATGGTGATTTGTCCGGGACAGGGTGATGAATGTGGGGATCATGACTGTTTCCCCTAAATACATATACAAAACAATCTTTACTGAAGGAAGTAGCATTTTGCTGTATAGGATTGTGTAATTTTAGTCTCCAGCTTTAGGAAGTTGTGAGTTGTGTATAGTTATGCAGCCATTGTGTCGTCCTCTACCCATTGATAAAGACAGCATTTTAGTTTAGTCCCGCTCTTCCTGAGAGTAACTTGTCATCATCACTTTCACCAAGAATCCCAAATTTGTTTCTCCGTCTTGTTCTTGGCGTAATCTTTATTTCACCATTCGTTGCGGCCATCTCCCTGTCATTCTTACACACACTGTCTTTCCGTGTCTTGGTTTCTCTGACCTTACCTTTCCTACTGTGTTTCTCCCTGAACTAGCCCTCTGCAGCCTCTAGCCCTTCCAGCCAGAGTCCCCTCCGAGCCCCCGGACAGGACCCTTTTGCACAGCTCTCTCTGAAGGATTTCTTGTAGAGCGTCTCTTAGGTACAGCATGCTTTGTGCTTGCAGATGTACATGCATGCGCAGCTTGACATCACGCTAATGCTTCTCTCTTTTTCTTGTTATTGTACACGTTGTCCCCTTTGTTGAAAGCGCTGCAGCTGTTCTTCAGTTCCTCATGCTCATAAACATTACAGATCCTAGCCTCTTACTGATCGGTGCCTACATTTCTACTTGTGGCCCTATTCATGAAAAATGTCAAATCAATAATTCTTGAAGGAGAATATTTAACACAGTCCTTGTACAGGGATGCCTGTCTTGAACAGGGTAATGCATTAAATGAATTAGTGACTAACATGACAAATCCGTTCACAATTTCCTGATGTGTGCTTTTCCGGTTTTACATTTTCCACAGTGTCTAGTGTCTAGCCTTGACATGCTCATATTTACTTCCTCCAAGCTTTAACATCCTCTATAAATTAATGTTATGGGCTGTTGTCGTGAGCATTTATGTTTTCAGCCAATATGGTGCTAATGCTGAAATGTTGATTTATCAGCTTAATATTCTGTTACAGTTGCTTTTGCTCTGAGGACATTTGAATGTCTTATTGTATTCATTTAGTTGACCATGACCACACCACCATGACTGAACTGGTATAACTGTTTTGTAATCAAACCTTGTGTTTCACCCTCAGATGCAGTTCATGTAATATGAAGAAACTGTCTGTCAGAAGATGGAGCACTTAGCAACAGAGCTTTGTCTTTGTTGCCAGTCTAACTCTTCAGAGAAATGTTAAGCCCCCCCAAATACAGACATGTCAAGAACACAATAACAGTGCAATGCCTGGAGTAAAACCATGGAAACCATGTTTAAATGACGTTGGGAAGAAGAACATTCTCCCACCATTATTCTGTCATTTGTCCAACACATCAAGTGATGCTGCTGTTAAAAATAAATAAATATAGGGGTTCCTCATCCATTTTATAATCTGTAAAGATAGCCATGGGTGCTGAAAGACTTTGTTATAATGTATTTGGAAATACTAATGTGGTTGGATGTAACAGCTTGATGTTCTAATCTACAGGGAGGGGGAGAAGAGAGATGTACCGTAATCCCTCCCTCTCGATCTACTCATCAGTCATCCATTTCCTACAGTTATCTGTCACTGAGTAGTGATGCTAATGACGTTTACACCTGTTTTAGTTTTTGTCTTTTATACCGTGTTTATAGTAGACATTCCTTGTGTGTTTGTATTTATTTATGATTATTGGTTTTAAGATGGGGGGGGTCTATAGGGAGTCCTATAGTGGGAGTGCTTCAGCATTAAACATGGATGTTGGACTGTATCATTGGAGAGGTAGAGTAAAATAAAAAAATATTATATTAAATTACACCTATACGTGGAATGATAGAGCACTAAATATTCTCACGTTTTGTGTTAAGAACAATTCTTACTAGATCAAATCTCACAATCTCCCCCGTGCTGTTAAGTGCAGGGGAAAAAGGGGATTCGATTACGAGTCCGTTATCTATATACGGTAGTAAATTTTGTGCCTAGGGTTTTTGCAATGGAACAACTTTTCTGTCTAGTTGAGCAGCACTTCATCCACAATTCTGAAGCATCACACTGGGGACGGATCCATTTTGCTTTAAGCTCGGCATGCCATCAACTCACTGACCGTTAACATGGCTGCCTTCACTCTGAATGTGAAAGAGTTGAGTTCATGTTGCACACATCTTTCCAAGCTACCTGCACAATCTCTTCAGACTATGACTTCCTGGGAGCGGGGCGAGAGGTTGATTGTGTCTGGGTGTTGCTGACGCGAGAAGGGTCACAGTTTTGATGTAAATTAGTTGTATAAAGATCAAATGGAACTGTGTGTGAGAGGGGCACTGTTGATCGGTGCGTTGTGTATATAAAACCGAGTCTTCAACAGTAGACTGAAGTGAAAGATGTTTGAAATATGAAAGCAACTCTATCAAAATCTGACTCTACCTAAGTTTGATTCAGGATATCTTCTACGTTTGTCCTGTGATTATATTTTTGTTTATGTAATTAGAATGTGTACCAGACTTGACTGAGGTTTTTCTTTCTTTTTCAAATAAAGAGCAGCTTCCACAATGTGATGGTATAATTAATGCATTGAGTTATTTAGGTTTATTTTGAAACAATAACAGTATCTTTGGTATTACTGCTTGTATCTGATTTTGTTTGTTTTTAAGGCACTTTTGACATAGTGTTAATGGCCTTTGACTTGCTCCAGAGCAGAAGTCAATGAAAAAATGTAGACTCAAATAAGGGAGAGCTTTACATTTTCATTTTTAATACTTGATGGCTGAGCATAACAAATACATAAATAGTAGAACATACTAGTAAAAAAAAGACAATCAAAAGGTTTCTGAAGATGCAAATTTGCAAAGAAGAGGACAAATCTGCATATTGCCCCCACACAATGTAAGATGGTGAGGCAAAGAAGTGGGCGGCGGTGGGTCAAGTAGGTTGTCTAGCAACCGGAAGGTTGGTGGTTCGATCCCCGGATCGTCCTGACCAAGTGTCGAGGTGTCCGTGAGCAAGACGCCTAACCCCAGCTGCTCCCGATGAGCTGGCTGGCGCCTTGCATGGCTGACACCGCCTTCGATGTATGAATGTGTGAATGAATGGGTGAATGTGAGGCTCTGTAAAGCGCTTTGGTGGCCATTGGTCAGACAAAGCACAATATAAATGCAGTCCATTTACCAAAGAAGACTACCAAGAAGTTCTCGGTTTCTTGACTGCACAGTCTAGTGGAATATTTGGGTTATCGCAAAATTAACTGTCAGGTGCTACCTCCATTTCAACAAACTTCTGTATGGCCAAAAAGAAGCCCTCACTGAAGCTGACTCACTGAAGCTGACCAGCAAATTGCAGTGCCTGAACTTTGTCTAGAGTTATTTGGAACTGCATTTGGAATTGTGTGTTGTAGTCAGATGAGATATCCAAAGTGAGTTTATACAAGTTGTGCAAACATTGTCAGACTTCACGGAAGAGAATCAGCACTGCTATCACTCTAGGGAGGCTCCAAGAAATATTTCAAATTACTTTGTCAGTCACAGAAATGCTGATGTGTTTACAGTACATGTACAGTGCAAATCTTATGCCACTGCTCCAAACAGTGCAATAAATATATGAAGCTCTAGCGAAGTGGGTTAAAATGCCTGATAATATAAAAATGGCAAAATATGCTATATAATAAATACAGTTTAATATAATAATACTACAGTATATGAATATGAAAGGATAAAAGGCAATACAAGTATATACAGTATCTCACAAAAGTGGGTACACCCCTCACGTTTTAGTAAATGTATGATTATAACGTTTCATGTGACAACACTGAAAAAATGACACTGCCACAATGTAAATGTATGAGTACAGCTTGTATAACAGTGTAAATTTGCATGTCTTCTCAAAAAAACTACACACAGCAATTAAGGTTTAAACCGCTGGCAATAAAAGTGAGTACACCCTTAAGTAATCATGTCCAAATTGGGTCCAGTGTCCATATTTTGTGTGGCCACCATTATTTTCCAGCACTGCCTTAACCCTCTTGGGCATGGAGTTTACCAGAGCTTCACAGGTTGCCACTGGAGTCCTCTTCCACACCTCCATGACAACATCACAGAGCTGGTGGGTGTTAGAGACCTTGCGCTCCTCCACCTTCAGTTTGAGGATGCCCCACAGATGCTCACTAGGGTTTAGGTCTGGAGACATGCTTGGCCAGTCCATCACCTTTACCCTCAGCTTCTTTAGCAAGGCAGTGGTTGTCTTGGAGTTGTGTTTTGGTTTCTTATCATGTTGGAATACTGCCCTGCGGCCCAGTCCCCGAAGGGAGGAGATCATGCTCTGCTTCAGTATGTCACAGTACATGTTAGCATTCATGGTTCTCCCAATGAACTGTAGCTCCCTAGCCTAGAAATTTAGACGCACCTAGCAGCAGCAAATTTAATTTGCAGTTAGGGTCAGTCTAGCAACTCTCTGTTGGACTTGCGAGCTGGAAAAAGATTCTGGTCAGGCCAATCACATCGCGTATAGAGTCGGTGGGTGGGCTTAACGTAATTACGGAAATACAAAGTAGATGGCTGCTGCTGCTGGCGAACAGCCGTTTTTCAAATCAGCTTTGGCCGCGACTCTGGAAGACTGGAGTTAAGTTTTCCTTTGAGAAAAGAACGGCACTAAAGTCATTCTTACAAAAGGAAGATGTATTCAGAGATTTGCCGACCAGATACTTTGTTGCTCTGGTTGGTTGTGGAATTTGAAAGACAACCGTTTATCCCGCCCCTCAGATTGAGCACTGTCAATGGTGAGTTCCCAGACCCAACATCTTGATGTCGGTTTGGCTTGTCAGGCTAGTAGGTCCCCAGTGCCGGCAGCACTCATGCAGGCCCAGACCATGACACTCCCACCACCATGCTTGACTGTAGGCAAGAGACGCTTGTCTTTGTACTCCTCACCTGGTTGCCACCACACGCTTGAACCCAAACTGAAACAAATAAGTTTATCTTGGTCTCATCAGACCACAGGACATGGTTATGGACATGGTTATGTCCTTAGTCAGCTTGTCTTCAGAAAACTGTTTTCAGGCTTTCTTGTGCATCAGTATGTGCACTTATCTTCTTTTGTCGACCATGTCAAGGCCTGTTCTGAGTGGAACCTGTCCTGGTAATCCGATGTATGGTCTTTGCCACCATGGTGCAGCTCAGTTTCAAGGTCTTGGCAATCTTCTTATAGCCTAGGCCATTTCTATATGGAGCAACAATTCTATATTTCAGATCCTCAGAGATTTCTTTGCCATGAGGTGCCATGTTGAACTTCCAGTGACCAGTATGAAGGAGTGTGAGAGCGATAACACCAAATTTAACACACCTACTCCCTATTCACACCTGAGACCTTGTAACACTAATGAGTCACATGACAACAGGGAGGGAAAATGGCTAATTGGGCCCAATTTGGACATTTCTTGGGGGGGTGTACTCACTTTTGTTGCCAGCAGTTTAGACCTTAGTGTGTTGAGTTATGTTGAGGGGACTGCAAAACCCTACTTTACATTGTAGCAAGTGTCATTTCCTTAGTGTTGTCACATGAAAAGTAATAATCATATATTTACAAAGATGTGAGCGGTGTACTCTCTTTTGGGAGATACCGTAGAAGGGTGATGGTGCAAAGTGAATTTTCCATAATATTGATACAGAGCAGGATAGTGATAATGAGATTGAGGGGTGGCATTGTAGACTGGGGGTTTGCAGGTGACCTTGAGGCTGCTGAATGTATCACCCCTGTAGATCCTTGTTTTCAGCTACCATTGAGTTGCCATACCAGGCTGTGTTGCAGCCCGTCATCATGCATGATCATCATGAGCTGAGCGCACACAGTGGACACTTGTCGCCTTTCATTGCACGTGACGCACACACCATCCGAGCTAGGCATTATTAGGTCACAAAACGCTCTTGGCCTACCAAGAAATATCTGGGGCTAGAGCCCCGAAAGCCCAGGTCTGGTGATACCCTATCTGTCAGAATGCTCTCCATGGAGCCGTTTTAGAACACTATGAAACCCCTGTGGTTGTAGAGGCACTGTAGTCTTCTTCAGTATATCCATCATTTGTCAGAACTGGAATGATATAGTAGATTTTTGAAGCATGGGATAAAGGCATGGGCTAGTGAGAAGTTGAAAATGTCAGTAAACACATCTGCTAGTTGGTCTGCACAGGCTCTGAGGACACAGCTGCCTAATGTAATTTAACACATTTAAATGACATCTTCTGTGTGGTGACCAAACAAACAAGAGTCCTTTTTCTCAAAGCTTGACAGGGAGGCATTAGTGTATGCAACATGGCTGGATTTATTTTTGTAGCCTATTTGCTGCTCAAAGGTTTGCACATCCCTGGAAACTGGTAATGGATAGACCATTTTTAAAGACAAATCAATTTAGGATAATGGATTCATGTTCAACTGTGGGTCATAACAGACTGGCACAATCATAACACAAAACATGGCAACAAAGAAAATAATGAACTGACCCCTGTTCAAAAGTCTGCATACCCAGTTCTCAATATGTGTATTGCCCCCGTTAGCATCAATGTCGGTGTGCAGTCATTTGTGATAGTTGTCAATGAAGCCCTGAATTTTTGCAGGTGGTATAGCTGCCCATTTGTCTTGGCAAAATGCCTCCAGGTCATACAAAGTATTTGGTCAACTTGCATGAACAGCACGTTTGATATCTTCCCAGTGGCTTGATGATATTAAGGTCAAGAGAATGTGATGGCCACTCCAGAACCTTCACCTTTTTCTGCTGTAACCACTGGAGGGTCAACTTGGCCTTGGGCTTAGGGTCATTGTTGTGCTGGAGAGTCCAAGAGCATCCCATGTGCAGCTTTAGTGGATAGGAATGCAAATTGTCTGCCAGTATTGTTCAACACTGAATTCATCTTGCCATACATTTCCACAAGGTTCCCTGTGCCTTTACCGCCCCTCCCCCAAAACATCAGTAAGCCACCACCGTGCTTCACTGTGGGGATGGTATTCTTCACTATAGGCCTTGTTGACCCCTCTCCAAACATAGCACTTATGGTTGTGAGCATAAAGCTCTATTTTGGTCTTGTCAAACCAAATTAGTGTGCCAGACGCTATGAGGCGCATGTCAAGTTGTTGTAGGGCACAGCCGCGGTCAGTGGATCTTAATTGGGGACGCCGGGCTCGCAATACGTTCGGGACCGGAGTGAAGGGATCTTAATTGGGGATGCCGGGCTCGCATTACGATCGGGACCGAAGTGAATGGAACGATGTGTAGTGCATCATACCCATTGTGTGATACCGTTCCATTTCCCAATGTCCAGATGGTGATGCGATCCCGGCTTCCCCAATTAAGATCCATTCACTCCATTCCCGAATATAATGTGAGCCCGGCATCCCCAATTAAGATCCACCGACCGCGGCTGGTAGGGTATATTGTAACCAGGCTTTTTGTGGCACTAGCACAATAAAGGCTTCTTACAGGCAACTCAACCATGCATCCCGAACAATTCTTCTGACAGTTTTTGCTGAAATCTTTTTTGGTCTACCTGACCTTTTCTTGGTATCAAAAGATCCCTCAATCTTCCACTTCTTAATAAGTGATTGAACAGTACTAACTTTAGATATCTTTAGATATCTTTTTATATCCTTTTCCAAATTTATGCAGTTCCACTACCTTATTACCCAGGTCTTTTGACATTTCTGCTCAGTATCTAGCCTGCTCAGTGCATCCACGTGAGAGATAACAAACTCATTGACTACTTATAAACAGACACTAATTGCAATTTCAAATTCCACAGATGTGGGAAATTAACCTTTAATTTCCATTTTAACCTCTGTGTGTGTCATCTTGTGTGTCTGTAACAAGGCCAAAAATTCCAAGTGATTATAGGTGATTCCAGCCAATATAGGTGATTTTTGTGGTCAGTATGGTTTACAAAGGTGCCAAAAGGTTGCCAGAGTATGCAAACCTATAAGCACAACTGTATATAGAACTCTTTCTACATCCTTGAATCTGACCTGGCTGGGAAAATGTTTTTGAAACTTATGATTTTCAGAAAAAGATCATACTACTCAATTAGGTGTTTTGTGTTTGAGAAATGATTGTGCTAAAATAAATGTAACACCTTATGTTTGACCACAAAATATGAGTAATTGTTTGTGTTATTTTTTACATTTGCTTAATTTCATGAATGACACCAATACTTCTTGAGTTGACTGAACTTTGTTTAATCAAAATAGCAGTTCTATCCACTGTAATTTGAAATTGTAACATTACAACATATGTAAAGGTCCATAGAGGCTGAATACTTGTGTAATCCATTTTTTATTTGTGTACATTTTTTGAACAATACTGCCACCCCGTGTGAAATCTGTATACTGCAGACCTGTGCGATTAAGCCTAGTAAAGTCAGTCACTTACAATGCAGTGTTTGCAGTGTTGATTCTTGCAGGTTTATTAGACCTCTATTAAGGTCAGGTGTATAATGGATGGTTTAAGGGGTGACAGGATTTGACTGAATAGTAGAGCCAACTACAGGGAGATTTTTCATTGGTGTATGACAGCCTGTCAAAAACCTTTGCGACAGCAGGCCTCCTCCCATGGCTGTACTCCTTGGCAAATACACTCACTGCTAATGATTTCCATTTCACACCCAAACATTTGTTCAACTAATGTGTGTGTTACATGTCAAATATGAACCAATAATGTAAAAAATGGGTTTCTATGGCTGCGTTTTCCTTGGCAGCCCATTTCTTATCGTTTTCACACGAATACCTTGTGACTCATCTGTTTAGCCCGAATACAAATTGATTTAGAAGAGCAAACATCAAGGACATGATCTGCCGGTTTAAACGCCGCTAATTGAGTATGTACAGTAGGCTATAGCCTATGAATTGCAACACTGCAAATCTACTTTAATGTATATTTACAAACTATTATGTTTCTTGTAAATATTTTGACACTTCGTAAATTTAGGTAGTGCACTGCATGCATAATGCTGAAGTTGAGTCAGGCGGCAGTTCGGCCCCTCTGAGTGAATCCTACCTCGATTCGACACGCCTTCCTCCGTGCAGTTGATGTCTGAATTATTATTCACTCAAGAAGCAGCCTCATGATCAAGGTAAAACTTTTCTCACTCCATTTATGTCTGTATTTCTATATCAAATTACAACGTCATATGTCGCTGATAATAGTTGGATATTCATATTTTTTATAAAAAAAAATCGAAGTCTAATCAGCAGTCATATTCTTTGGAAACATCCGCTTATATTCGTTCTTTACGGTTAAAGAATAACGTCTGAACAATAATGAATTTCTTCATCCTCATGTCAAGGCTAGATAAATTGTCTTTATACTTTAAAGACATCTAACTACAATAGGGTTTTGTTCTTTAAATCTTGACACACGCTCCTATTTAGGGTGATGTTTTTCAAGCATGAATGTCGTCGGGATTTGCAGGTGTGTGTATGTATATATATATATATATAATATATAAAAAATATTTTAGCAATACCTTATTACTAATATACCTTTTCACCTTTAATGCATACAAACAATTGAAATGCGTTTTCAACTGTACCGGTATTAAGTTACTGCTGTCTTAGGGCGTCCTTTTCTGAGAAGACATGCGTATACAATTAAATTATCAAATTACTTTTTTTAAGACAGACTTGGCAGGGAACACATTGGTTAGACCTGTTTTCTTCTACTGTTACATGAACTGAAAATAACGCTACATATTTGATGCATAGGCTATTAATATACAGCCCTGGAAAAAGTTAAGAGACACTGCAAAAACAAAACTGTCTCTGGTTTTACCATTGATAGATATGCCTTTGGTTAAAATTACATTTGACATTTTAGTCATTAAGCAAAGGCTCTGACCTACAGTGAATACAGGGACACCACCCTGGAGCAACGTAGGGTAATGTGCCTTGCTAATGGACACAACCACACAGTAGGGAATCAAACCGGCAGCTGTCCAACTACAAGTCTGACTCCCTAACCACTGAGCCATCTTATGACTCTGATATGATTTCTCAGTGTGATGCTATGTGGTCCTGCACTCATGCCCTTGATCATCTGTCTAATGTTGCTTGAAGCCACTATTTGCTATTATGAGCAATGTGTGATTTGTGTGTACAGAAATATTAATCGTCCAGGTGTGATGCCTCTGAAGCTTAGATATGGCGATGTCCCGCACATCTCACCAGAAAACTGTCTGATTCCTCAGACCTAAGACCCCAAATCCAACTGGGTGAGGAAAATAACAGACCAGTCTGGAGGAGAGAACCAAAGTCATCATGATAGACCTGAGTCACCTGACAGAGGAAGAACAGTCACTAATCTTGACTGTGTTGAAGAGAGATGAAGAGTTGAAGAAAGCTGAGGAGGAGAGAATAAGGTAAGTTTGTCAAATACAAATTCTTACAGTTTAAAATCATTAGTATAGTTTTATGCATAGGTTTGTGCACCCCTGGAAAAAAATTGTTTACAATGAATCTTTCTATAACAGACGTTGACTGGACCTCTAAATCTTAGCATGTGAACTATGATACCCTTTTGCACATGTTTATACAGGATGACTATTTATTTGCATTGTTCATTAAATTCCTTATAGTCACTTAGTACTTGGTAACACCTCCTTTGGCAGATACTGTATGAGTCTTTATTTTTTCCTGATGTTCCTTACTGAACACTTCCATGTCAGATTCTTGGGCCTCCTTGTGCAGCATATTTGAGATCTCCACACTAACTTAAAACATTTAGCTACTCCAAAAACATGTTTCCTTCTTTCTTGATTTGAAATCTGTTTTGGATCATTGTCTTGCTGAAATTGTCAGGTAATAACAATTCCAAAGGCTTATTACATTTTCTAACTTTCTCAGGATGTTGTACTCACACTCAACACACACAGGGTTCTCTAATCGGCCAAGTGAGCATTAGAAAATAAAGATAATCGACACATACGAAGCAAGGAAAGGCTATAAAAAGATAAAATAAATGCTGTTTGCCTGCAATTTCCACCGTCTGAAATATCATTAAGAATTTCAAGTCATTTGGAAGACCAAGAAATAACACAGAACTGTTCATAGTCAGTGAGTAAACTGACTGCTGTAGTCAGTAATGCAAAGTAGAACTTGAGTATCACTGCACAGGACCTGTGTGACGGTTTAGTGGTACTGCACCAGTGTACTGTGCCTGCAAAAACCTGATCAGCATTGCGGATTCAAGAAAACCTTACCTGTGATCTCATCATATACACCTGCACAGTTTTCTTAAATCAGCATCTCTACATATATGGCAGCCATTCCAGTCCAGTGTCTGTTGAATTCCAACACAGACACATCTCATTCTACTGAATGTGGTACTGGTTAGGTGATCACCGGAACTTAATCTTATTAAATGTGAAAAAGTGTACAAACCACTGCTATGGTCATCACTATCCTCTTGCAATAGGACCAGCTGGATGGCAAAAACAGTGTTAGTAGTACCTCAAAAGTAATTTGAATAAAAACAACTATTGACCATGCTGAAAGAGTTTAAAAGGAAAGGTTTGAGTGAGGAAAAGGGGTTAAATTCTGGCTTTACTGGCAAGTTTAAATTTTTAATTGTCAAAAATAGAGAAGACCGCAGGTGTTATTGCATGTACAGTGAAAATATTGGGCTCGGGTTACAACAATTTTTTTATGTAGTAAAAAGTAACAGAGGTATACTGTGAGCGTTGGGATGCTTACATCCTTAAATCTTCAAAGACAGCAGTTCATAACAACAAGGTCAAGCAGCAGACATTGTAGACAACAAAGCTACAGACTGGCAGAGGACAAAAATGTCTCTACACTGACCAGGATGACACCAACTCGTTTGAATTTCACTCAAGAACCGTACAGTAGGATGACATCAAGTGACAAAATGTACAAAAAGTGCTAAATGAATGGCAAACGGCTTCTGGGGTGAAGTACATGTTGAGGACGGTTTGAAACAGGCTCCTAGCGGCAGGGTTGAAGTTGTGCAAAGCTAGAAAAATGTATTCATTAATGAGAAGCAAAGAAGAGCAAGGCTGAGGTTTGCAAAAGACCATATTGATTGGACTATAAAGGACTGGACTAAAGACATCTTCTCTGATGAATCCAATTTTCAGCTTTGCCCAACACCTGGTCGTCTAATGGCTAGACTGAGATCTGGAGAGGCCTACAAGCCACTGTGTCTGGCACACACTGTGAAATTTGGTGGAGAATTTCAAGGTCTGACAACACTGCATCCTTTTTGTTATTTTGACCAGTTTCTGCAAATAAATACTTTGAATTACAATATTTCTATTTGGAATTTGGGGGAAATGTTGTCAGTAGTTTATAGAATAAAACAAAACTGTTTATTTTACCCAAACACATATCTATCAATAGTAAAACCAGAGACACTGATGATTTTGCAGTGGTCTCACCGACCACTTCATTACTCACACCTTGCTGGTACCTGGTTGGATGCCTTTTTTCCTTCAAAACTGCCTTAACTCTTAATTCATCAAGGGATAGACCTGGTCAGCAACAATACTCAGGTAGCCTGTGGCATTTAAATAAGGCTCAATTGGTACTAAGGGGCCCAAAGTGTGCCAAGGAAATATCCCCCACACTATTACACCACCACCACCAGCCTGAAATGTTTATACAAAGCAGGATGGATCCATGCTTTCATGAAGTTTACACCAAATTCGGTTGCAGCAGAAATTGAGAATCATCAGACCAAGCACATTTTTCCAATCTTCTATTGTCCAATTTTGGTGACCTGTGCACATTTTAGCCTCAGTTTCCTGTTCTTAGCTGACAGTTATTGTTGCCTTTCTATCAGCTCGAACCAGCCTGGTCATTCTCTGACCTCTGCCATGGCATTTTCGCCCAGAGAACTGCTGCTCACTGGATATTTTCTCTTTTCTGATTATTCTCTGTAAACCATAGAGATGGTTGTATGGGAAACCCCAAGAGATCAGCACTTTCTGAAACACTCAAACCAGCCTGTCTGGCACAAACAAACATGCCATATTCAAAGTCACTTAAATCATCTTTATTCACCATTCTGATGTTTGGTTTGAACATTAGCAGATCATCTTGACCATGTCTACATGCCTAAATGCATTGACTTGCTGCCATGTAATTTGCTGATTAGATATTTGCATTAACCAACGGTTGAACAAGTGTACCTACGGTAATTAGGTGGCCGGTGAGTGTTAATAAGCCAGAGATGTTTTGTAAACAAAATTAAACTCTTTGGACACAAACAAAAAACTAATATCAACAAATCCTGAAAAGGAATGTGCCACAATGTGTCATTGAAGAAGCTTAGAACTTAGATATTACAAGATACTAATGAGCTTTGTCATGAAACCATTTGAGCTTGTAGTACTGTTCTATTGCTGAAAACGCTATAGCATGACTACAGAGCCAACAGGGTGGTGTACAACGCTACCAATGTGGCCCTACACTACATTCTCCATGTCACAGTGCCCATCCATGGCAGTGCCTGAGTTGGTGGCTCCATTCCCACCGACTCCGTTTCATGTTTTGTTTCATCCGGACATTACAATGACATCATCACTAACTAATGGATTGTCTGTTCTGTCTCCAACCAGACACAGCTGGTTTCACTCAGTTCATCCATACATGTGTTTACGTTCCTGGGTTTGTGTTGTCATTTGCCAGTCTTTGTCTTCTGGAAGAGTGTGTGTTTGTTGCAGGTAGAGCATGGATATGTTTGTAGACTCATCAGTTTTCTTGAGTGTTTATTCCAATTAAACTCCTACTTTCCTTCTACTCCTGGCATGCTGACATTGTTACACCTCAACAACAAACTCTGTCTCACTCACCACAAAGCACATGAAGAATGCATGCTCTCACCCTTCTGCTCACTCTAAACCATACAAGATACCTTCAGTTCAAATGAACCATTCAAATACTTAGGGTTGTAAAATCTATCCAAAAATCTATCCAAACATCTATCCAAAAATCTATCCAAAAATGTTAAGAATATCAAATTGCATCATATCGAATTGAACCGAATCGGATCAAACCGATTTACTAATCAAATCGATCCATTTTATAATAAAAGTATCGGTCCTGTACTGTATCAGAGCCCATATCCCTAGATGCTTATTGAATCATCCCTAATGTACAGGTCCTTCTCAAGAAATTAGCATATTGTGATAAAGTTAATTATTATTCATAATGTAATGATAAAAATTAAACTTTCATATATTTGAAATATTTCAGGTCATTTATTGTTTTAATACTGATGATTTTGGCATACAGCTCATGAAAACCCAAAATTCATATCTCAAAGAATTAGCATATTTCATCTGACCAATAAAAGAAGTGTTTGTAATACAAAAAAAAAGAAAAGAAAAAGTCAACCTTCAAATAATTATGTTCAGTTATGCACTCAATACTTGGTCGGGAATCCTTTTGCAGAAATGACTGCTTCAATGCGGCGTGGCATGGAGGCAATCAGCCTGTGGCACTGCTGAGGTGT
>JACXGM010002642.1:35767-45858 GCA_016801145.1 Umbra pygmaea | reverse complement strand
TGAAAACCATTAACAAGAGTTAGATTTACCCACCTGGATTGATTTTGTTTCAACATTCAGACAACTTTCAATGCATAAAAATGTTTGGTCACTGATTGTAAAGTGTTGTGTTTCTAAAATTGCATATACATCAGGTATATTCAAACTGATCCCACCGAATTCCGTGAAATAATCACAGCCCCTTAAATCTGTGTCAGTAAAATAAGTTAATATTCATTGTTAAACAACACAATACTAATGTCTTAACTTAGAGAAAGAAAGAATCCCTATTTGGTTTTAATTGTAACTGTATAATAATAATAATAATTGGCTTTCATGTGTCTTGGCATGCTCTCCAGCAGCCCTTCAAAATGATGTTGGGTGACTTTAAATTCAAGCACCTCGGCTGTTTGACAGCTTATGAACATCCATCTTCAACTTGATCACATTCCAGTGGTTTTCAATGTGGTTGATTGAATTTAATTTGTCGTGGTATCTTAATCTTGTCCAGAGCTGTGTAAACAACATATTACCAGTACACATCCAGTGCAAAATGAGCAATACTTCATCTCCCACGGTAAAGTAAATACAAACATCTGGGAACATAAATCTCAAGTTTTATTTCTTTTACAGGGTAAAGTTGAAGTGAGCGTTCATATGAATGTCATTGAATGTATTGAGGATAGCAAAGTCAAAAACAATGGGTGCGCTTGAACGTGGCTGCGAATACTAAACTTTTTTGGGTTAACACAAATCTATCAGTATTTGTTGTGTTGAACTCTGCCACTGTGTCATCAAGCCACTTTGCACTTGGCAGTGACAGTACTCGCACTGCAGGTCTCAAGGTGCAAATTTGTACAACACAAACACAAACAACCACCACTGCCCTAGAATAAGATGACAGCCATTTTGAAAGCTTGCACCTCAGCAACCCTTTCAGGAGAGGAACTTCATTACACATCCCCCTGTCCACAGGCACACTCCGTTGTGGTCACAGTGTCACGCCTGCAGGCTGGTGACGTGCACGCTCTTTACACCTTGAAACGGAACACGCTGTGACAGACTGTGGAGGGAAACCAGGGACAAGTCGCCTGCAGCCATGGCACCTCTGCTTGCCTTCCTAACAAGGAAGAGGAGGGGACAGGGGTTTATGTTGACTGGGTGTGTAACCTTCACAACCAGAGCAAAGGAGAGTATGAAATGAATCGATACGCAATGTGTACAGAATGGATCACCATCTCAGGGTCAACCTGGCAATGCATACCATGCTAGATTAGGTGTAAACCATCCCTTTCAAAACATGCATACACATACATGCATATCACACACCTCACACACTCTCAGCTTAGCCCAGACCTCTAATTGTAATCTACATTGATCTGAGTAACATACAACCTTTGTAGAGCTGCCACATGTTTCCATGGGGTTACTCAGTCCTGGGTCAACTACTACTTGCAGACTACCCTACCTGACTGATTCAGGGCATACGAGAGGGGGAGGGGTTTGTGAGTTCACATGTTTCACCATAGTTGTGAGGGCAGAGAGACATTTGGAAGAATGGGGGACATTTTAACATTTCTCACTAACAAAAGAGGCTTAGGGTTAAGGTTAGGTTTAGAATTAAAGTTATGTTTGGCACAGGGGTTAGGAAAAATCACCTGTTTGTCCGCACAAATATAGTAAATGATTTATTTGTGCTTTTGCATCTGTGTATACAAGTGATATGACAATGGCAGTCTAAAGCCCCCATAAATACTTTTATGAGTGGCATCTGTCTTAACCTGGTTGCTACCTCCTGCTTTGCTGCACTGTACGTTAATGGCACCCTGACGTGAGTCAAAAAGCCAGGTGAGTGGGACACGGGCTACTCTCTCTCCAATGGTGGCCACAAATGGGAATCTGGTCTTGGCTGTGGAGTAGGGCTAGGGGAGGTGTGTGTGGAGAGGTTGAGCACGTCAGTCTCTCTCCATTACCACAGACTCAGACATATCTATGAAATTTAAAAGGCTTAATGCATTTCCTGGCACACTGGATTGTAATGTGACCCTGGAAGCTGAGCTAGCAGGAGAACCTCCCAGTATTCCAATGCAATGAGGCCCTACTTTCCCATCCGCCACCAGCAGCAGAGGGTCTGGCTCAACTTTGACGTAAAGCCGGCAAATTGCTATTCCAATGCACAGGAACGCTAAGGTTAGACAGGGATAAGGGTCAGGGATCAAAGAGTGGGGCATCCTCTTGGCTTAAGAGCTTATGGGAAAATGATGTGATAAAGGTTACTTTTTAAATGTAAAAAGTTACAGTTACTAGTTACCCATCCACAATTGTAATCAGTAATGTAGCCTTTGGATTACCCGAACTCAGTAACACTATAGGATTATTTTCCATTACTTTTAGATTGATTTAAAAGCTAGTTTATTACCAGTGGAATGGCATAGCAGGATGTTAGTTTACATAATCTGGTTATATTCTGTGGCCCACCAAACCTTTTTGCAATATGGTTAGGGTACGTACAGTAGCACTCCAAAATAAATATATGTAGAAAGGTCATAACAATTTATGTCAATAAGGGCATTATAAGTGGAGTGATGGCTAGTGGTAGTGTACCAAAAAATAAATAAAGTGGGTCCATAAATGGCTGTTGACAATATTATAATGTACAATATTATGTAATAATATTTATTTTTTTGTTTGACAAATGCATATAGAACATTTTGATAATTTACCACCAAAAACTGCAGTTTGGGAACCATGAACCAATTAATTACTTCATTTATCATGGTGACTAGATGACAGAAATTAATGATGATGTTTAGATCTGAAAATCACAGCTTGGATTGGCTTGTGCCAGACCCGGCTCATGGCACAGGCAGACAAGGTGGTCACCAAGGGTTCCATGGACTCGTGCAAAATGTACAAAATGGCTATAATCCATTTTAAGCGGTGGTGCATTGGTCAGGTGAACATGTAACCTAATTGTACATGTATTTCCTCTGCCACAATATTAGCATCAAAGGTAAAAAAAATACAAATACGTTAATTAAATTCATTGATCTCACTAACCAACCAGGGTGTGAAATTATGCGAGTGCTTTTTGACAATGTGTGTACTGTCAAACTTAATCTACCAGCCACTGTGGCGAGTGAATTGTAAAACGTATAATATGTTTTATTGTTTGTTATTACTTCAAGCATTTCTTGTCTCGGTTTGACAAAAATACACGTTTGTCATGGTGTATATATAATTGTGTTTAGCGAAGCAAGGAAGTGAGAAATCCAGCCTGAGCTGTGGTACCAAAGACATACAGATGTTCCTCATCTAATTTTGAGGCACTTATACTGCGTCAAAATAGGACATTAAGTGAACATGTAATGGAGAGTGGCACTAGATTCTGCCCCGTTCAACCACTTATCCACCCTCCTTAACTCACCCATGGCATCCTGAACTGACCCCACTTGTTATCCACCCTCCTTAACTCACCCATGGCATCCTGAACTGACCCCCCTTGTTATCCACCCTCCTTAACTCACCCATGGCATCCTGAACTGACCCCCTTGTTATCCACCCTCCTTACCTCACCCATGGCATCTTGAACTGACCCCCCTTGTTATCCACCCTCCTTACCTCACCCATGGCATCCTGAAATGACTCCCCTGGTCATCCACCCTCCCGACCTCACCCATGGCATCCTGAACTGACTCCCCTGGTCATCCACCCTCCTTACCTCACCCATGGCATCCTGAACTGACTCCCCTGGTCATCCACCCTCTTTACCTTACCCATGGCATCTTGAACTGAACCCCCTGGTCATCCACCCTCATTACCTCACTCCTTACTGAAATAATTTTCAAAACTTCCCCCCTTAACATTGTAAGTAATCTTCTCATTTGTCTATATGACAGCATGTTTAATCTAACCTGTTCTAAGGGAAAGATTGGAGTTGTTTCCTAACACCATTTTTATGTGTACCATTCCATTGCAAATGTCTAGCAGCCTTCTTCCGCATTTAACCAGATTGCGGCAAGTTGCGGATTCACTAGTGAGTTCCATAGTGGATTTTACTCATAAATGCTTTCAGTAAATGTTTCAGTAAAAATCCTGGTTACACTTTATTTGGAGAGTCTGACACTCCATCTGTATGTGCTCTACAGATAGTTTGTTGATGATATGACTATCAACAAACTATCAACAAACCATCTGTTGATAAGCAACTAATTGTGTATTGGTTAAGGTTAGGTATAACATAAGGGGAATGGTTAAGGTTAGGATTAGGGTTAGGGTTAGTAGATAGTTTGTTAAAATGTTGTTGACAGTATACAGATAATATGTAGAGCATCTAGAGATAGACTCTCAAAATAAAGTGTTACCAAAATCCTTAACTGTCTGACAATGCAGACAATTAAACCGCCAATCTCCCATCCTCCTCAATGTTTTAAGTCACCAGCCTTCACTGTATTGGTGCATCCCTAATTGCCACTGTATAAATTAAGAAAAGTTATCCTAATGTTTATTATAGCTGCCTCTGCCTGAGTTGTTACACATCAACCATTTCAATTTTATTATTGTTAACTGTTTGCTAGTTATACATTTACATATTTTCTATCATAATGTCAAAGTAAGATATTAGGGTGTGTGGGCAGGGCGTGTCTTGGGGGGTGGGGGGGTCCTGAAATCTTGCCTAGCACGCCAAAATTGCCAAAGCCAGCCCTGGCTTGTGCCACCAGTAAGAGACTGTCAATGTAAGAAATGCTTTGAGGTGGCTCAAGGTTAGTGTGGGAACAGCGTATTTATGACGCACTGCACGCACCTTGCTGTGATAGAGTAGGCCTGAATCAAAGCAGGGGGCTCCCCTGCTGGTGGTGCCTGCTGAGGAGGTTTATGCAGGGGCTTTGATCAGTGGGGCTGGGGCTTGTGTTGTGGGCAGCAGCACAGGAGTGGCGCATGGTTTCTTGAGGCTGCCTTGAGAACCATTTGATGTGAAGATTTACTCCCCGGGGAGGGGTTGACAAGGTCATAGCTCTTAAAATAATAAACCTACTGTCTGTCATGGAAAACAAATTTTGCACAAATATGTAATGTTTACAAGAATGTATTACTTTTTTCTTTATGTCAGGTCACCTGAAACAGAAAGGCACTTCAAACCAGCTCCTCCACATTACTTTTATTACCATTTGTATTATATATGCTAACAATTAACATGTAAAGTAGGCAACACGCAGGCAAGGTAACTCACCTCACAGGATGTTGTTTCTGCAGTCAAAGCCACCAGTCGTCAAGGAGAGAACAACAACAAAGCAACACAAGCATCGATCTCCTGCATAGCTTCCTTTCACTCTGCCCTGATCTGCATACTGGGCATGAGTGATGCCCTGGTGAAATGACAGCTGGGTAATTAAAAAGAAAAGGTGGGACTGACCCCAGGAAGTGGTGTAATTATTAACCAAAATGACAGAGTAACTCAGTAGAATTTGAAATAACAGAACTCTGTGGGCAAAATGTTGTGCAGGGGCAGGAGTTGAGCTTATTACTGGACAATGTCCAATGTGTTGGATATGTTTGCGCAGAATGAGAAGGCAAGATAAAGGTAAATGGGTGCAGATATGGCAGTCAGTTTGGCTAAAGTGAGAAGTGGTGGGGGGGTCGCAGAAGATTCATTCACAACATGAATAGCTCTCGGACTAAATTACATTTCTGCTGGAATTAAATGACGGGAAGCAGTCCTTGCACCGGCTCTCGGTGGGAGGCCAATATTGCTAAAAGGCTTTTAGTAGATTGATTTGATGTTAAGCCCACCCCCTTTTTTATTCCAGGGCTCCCTGTCAGGGTGCTCATAAAGTACCACATTCTTTTGCAATGGCATTCAGTGGTAAGGAATTGGCCAAGGGCCAGCAGAGGGTGTGCAGTGGTTAGCCAGCAGGAATGGAATGGAGAGCTGCCTCCTCTGGGTGCTAATTCACCAGCCACCTCATCACCTTAGGGCCCATAAACACAAAGCATCTAAAGAGAATCACTCTACAACACTCTCAACAGTGTGATCATTTGTCTAATAAGCATATTTACAGTCATATACAAAAGTTTAGGCATCCCTGAAAATTTTCAAGATTTTCCATTATAAATAAATGGGTGTGTGGATCAACAATTTCATTTTGATCTATCAAATAACTGAAGAACACAGTAATATTTCAGTAGTGAAATGAGGTTCATTGAATTAACAGAAAATGTACAGTATGCATCAACAAAATTAGACAGGTGCATACATTTGGGCACCCTGGTCATTTTGTTGATATGAATACCTGTAACTACCTAGCACTGATTAATTTGACAGCCTGATCTCTCAGAAATCTGTGAAAGGACCACGGTGTCTTAACTTCAAAATCTGTGGCAGTTTCAAGGAATGGCAGAAAATTCTGTGAAATGAACACGGACCAAAATCCGTCGCAGTTACACGGAAAAGTCTGCGATGGGCACACAGTGAGACCTTGCTGTTAACTTGATCTAAGCCTTACCCAAACCCTTACCCTAACCTTAACCACTCAGGAACCTTGCTGTTAACTCCATTTGACATGTATTATGTTGTAATGTATTGTAGTTGTGAGTAGCTTGGTCCTACCAGACTCTCGTACGTACATTTCATTTGTACAGAGAGTCTGGCCACTCTCCATTGACAAGCGTTATCTTCCTTGAAGGCGGGTACCTTGTTGAAATTTCAAACTATTGGATCTGCCATAACCAATGGCTAAGTTTGGTTGTGACGTACTACAACTCAAACTAGCGCAGGACATCAACATCATCATTCTCAGCTCTCCCTCTGTTCGCTGATTGGACCGGTAAAGAATTGTTCGGAGAAAACCCAAGAACATGCCGCAAACCCAGATGTAGTACTGAAGGAAAATTAAGTACGTAGGAGGGTGGAGACAGGCTAAGTTGTGAGGGCATGAATGAAGTAAAAAGAAATCGCTATTTTATACCATTAAGAAGGCTCAAAATAGCACCACGCTTCCAATGTAGCAAAGTCTAGATGGCAGGGGACGGGGGGTAGAGTCTAACGATATTATTGAGAATGTATATTTAGATTAAGCACTCATAAACCACATAATGGCCAAAAAAAAGGCCTAAGTGCCACAAATAACAGGCTATGCAAAATCTTTCTTTTCCGACTGTCACACCTGCTCCCCCTCCCAGACAGCAAGCGGCGTTCAAGTTCTCCTGGGTTTTAGTTGTGCATGTATTTGGAGGAGTTTCTCACTCTAGACTTTTCTATGTTCTGACAGGTGTATTCTGTTTAGCTCATTAGTATGAGTATTTGAGACTCGGTTATCTAGCCACGTTTGTTGGTTGTTGCTTATGTCATTAGTAACGTCGCTACAGGTCTGTTTAAAGCTCTCTGAGTTTGTATTTTGTATCTTCACCTGTTACGTGCCTTTGATTATCATTAAAGTAAGACCTGTCTCCTGCACTTGACTCCGTTTACATTGGAACTAGTGACACCGACAGTATGTGACAAATTCTTAAAAGTTACAGACTATTTGTATCTTTAAAATAGGCATACATAAATCACAATAATACTAGGCTAAATATAGGCTACCAACTTAGTTGGAGAATTCTCGCTTGTCCTCGGGTGTTTGGGGTTGGATTGAAAAAAAATCCCAAATTCTCTTTTGGAATATTGCTAACTAGTAGCACTGATATATAGTAGAAGTTGTGCAACTTGTGTGTGGGCCCGGGCCGTGAGTGTGCATCCTGCATAGGCTGAATCGTAATCGCGTGAATTGCGTCAACACAAATCTGATTGGCCAAAACCTACTGAAGATATATTCAATACTTTTAAATTAAACAATTAATAAATTATCCCTCTCTTCATCCCACACCCCACACATGACATACAAAATGCTGTGGAACAAAAACAACAACCAGATATATTTATAAGCTACCATTTTATTATCATCACAGGTGCACCCCTGCTTCCCACGCCTATGTGGCCCAGGTGACCGGTAGATTGTAGCTATAAAAACTGATTGAGTAAGCCGCATAGATTTCATGACTAGAACCTCAAAAGACACACACCCAGTAATTTTTTTGGGGTGTAACTTAAGATTAGTGTCATAAATTCGAAGTCGTAGTATACTGTAGTTAGATACATCGGAAGCTAGCTAGCCAGAAAGCTTGATTGGATACACTTGACTGTACCATCAGTTTAACAATTCATTATACTACGGATGCAATGTAACAACATATGTAATGACAATTACGGGAACAGAGTAAAAATGTACTGGAAGTAGATAGCAATTAGGGTTGCTAATTGTAAGCACTTCCCTTAATCGATAATTGATAACATTAACAATCAACCATCGATTAATCGTAATTCAAATGTAACGTAACACAAACTATGGAAATCTTGTAGCCAAAACCACAGTAAACCATTACAGGGCTAAATGCTGTTCCTGATTATGCTAACAAGACAGCTCCTGTATTTAATGTTTAAGCCATGTATCCAGGGACAGCAGGTCCTTGTTCGAGGACCGCAGAGAACGTGACTGAGTGTAGGGGTGGATGAGATCAGTGAGGTATTTTGGTGAGAATCCATGAAGAGATTTGAATGAAGAGGTCTGTGAGGTAGGACTGGAACCTCTGCCACTGAGGCTGATGAGCTCAGAGAGGCGGTGGAGAAGGATGGTATGGGGAACTGTATCAAAAGCTGCAGAAAGGTCAAGGAGGATGAGGATGGTGATGAGGCCATTGTCAGCAGCAAGCAGGAGGTCATTAGTGATTTGGATGAGGGCAGTCTCAGTGCTATGGTGGGTTCTGTAACCAGATTGGAGGGGTTCGAAGAGCTCATGGTGGGACATGTGTTGTTGAAGCTGGGCAACCACTGCTCTTTCAAGGATTTTGCTGAGGAAAGGGAGGTTGGCGATAGGACAATAGTTGTTGGGGTCGTCTGGGTCTGAGCCTGGTTTTTTGAGAGTGGAGATGACTGCTGCCATTTCAAAGCTGGATGATACCACACCAGAGGCAAGAGATGCATTTATTTTGTTTTACATTGGGTGGCAGAGGATGGTAAGACAGGCCTTGTCTAAGGTGGTGGGCATTGGGTCAAGACAGCTGGTTGAAGTCTTGGCTGAGGTGACCAGTTTTGTTACTCGGCTGGCATCCAGTGGAGAGAAGGCAGATAGGCCACACTGAGGTGAGCGGGCAGCTGAGTGGTGAGAATCCTGTTGGAGCAGTGTAGGGCAAGGGGAGAGCCCCGGAGACTGGAGCTGCTGGTGGATGATGTCCACTTTCTGCTGGAAAAAATCCAGGAACCTGGAGCAGTGGTCACCTGCATCTGAGGGTTTAGCGGCATCAAGTCAAGTCAAGTCAAGATTATTTATCGTGTGCATCGAATAACATATATCATTCCATACAGAGAAATTCTTTTTGACATGGCACGGCGATTCTATGCAGTGGGCTTAAAAACAAGAATTACAACAATATAAGAATTTAAAAATAATAATGGCATAGTAATACTAAACGCTATGTACTAAGCAGTGGTCTGGAAAATGTACAACAGTAGAAGTAGTAAATATTATAGATTGGCATGGAAAAATTGCTTTTAAAGGTGTATTTGAATTCTGCTACATCAGAGGTAGAGAGCATAAAGTGACCAAAGAGTGCTAGTGCTCAACAGGCGATTTGCGATCAGTGTCTGTGTTCCATGTTGAGCAGCCGAATGGCCTGTGGGAAGAAACTGTTTGTAAGTCTGGTGGTCTGTGCCTTGATGCTCCGGTAACGTCTACCAGACGGCAGTAGTGAGAAAAGTTCACGGCCTGGGTGGCTGTGGTCTTTGAGGATGTTCATTGTTTTCCTGAGGCATCGCTTATAATAGATGCCTTGCACGGAGGGGAGGCAGCAGCCAATGATGCGCTCCGCTGATTTCACCACCCTCTGAAGGGCCTTACAATCAGCAGCGGAGCAGCTGCCGTACCAGGCTGTAATGCAGCCTGAGAGGATGCTCTCAATGGTGCACCTGTAGAAGTTTATTAAAATCCTGACAGACATGCCAAACTTCTTGAGTCTCCTCAGGAAGTATAGGCGCTTTTGGGCAGTTTTTGTTACCGAGATTGTCTGTCTGGACCATG
>JACXGM010002642.1:0-35667 GCA_016801145.1 Umbra pygmaea | reverse complement strand
TACTTCAGCTCCATCGATGTCTATGGGGGCAGGACCCTCTCTCTGTTGCTTCCTAAAGTCCACTACCATCTCTTTTGTCTTGCTGACGTTGAGAGAGAGGTTGTTGCTCTAGCACCAGGTAGCCAAGGCTCTTACCTCTTCTCTGTAAGCAGTCTCATCGTTGTTGGAGATGAGACCTAGGATGGTTGTATCATCATCAGCAAACTTTATGATGGTGTTGGAACTGCGTGTGGCCACACAATCATAGGATGAAGAAGATGTTTGATGGTGGAGAAGAGCAATTTGTGGTGTTTTTGTTGGTTACTGATGAGTGTAGACTAATACCTTGTTTTTGCCTGAGTAAGGCCTTCTTTGTAGTTCGTGACGTGTTCTTTAAATGCTTCACGATGGACAGTGAGGCCGGATCTTCTGAAATCGTCTCTCAAGCCTACGTCCTATGGTCTTCATCCTGCTGAGCTCAGGGGTGAACCAGGCTGAGAGAGAGGGCATGGTTGTAATGTTCCATCATGCCATGAACAGTTTGGAAGGGGTGATGAGTGGTGAGGTGGGACACTAGGGAGTCAGATAGCATGGAAGTACACACACATTTCATGTTCCTGAATGTGATTGGCCTACAGATGGGAGGGGGTAATGCCAGCACACCAGGTTCAGGGTATGCCCTTTGTCATGAGTGGGGCCATGTATGTGTTGTGTAAAATTGAAGCAGTCCAGCAGTGATAGAAAATCAGTAGCAAGAGAACAACTACTAGACTCCACATGAATGTTAAAATCACCCAGCAGAATAGTAGATGGGATTTCGAGCAAACAGTGGCAAACAAATCGGTGAGCTCTGATGGAAGCAGGCAGAGGCTTTGGGGGGCGGTAGATTGGGACAACCTGTAGCTGTGTGGACCCAGTCAACATGAAGTGTACACACTCAAAGGAGGTAGTATTCACTGGGATCTCTTTGACCAGGATGTCGGCACAATGGATAATGGCAAGTCTGCCTCCACGGCCAAGGCTGCGAGGTTTCTGAATGTAACCATAACCTGGGGGAGTGCGGTTGAGAGTTATGAACTCTTGCTGGTTCTGCCAAGTCTCATTAAGACATTAGAAATCCAGTGATTTTTCCAAAATTAAATCATGAATAAGGAGGGCTTTGTTGTTTAGTGAACAAATGTTAAGCAGCATGAATGATGTCCTGGTTAGTGCATTGTCAGGGGTGAGAGCGTTGTCCACACAGACCAAGGATCGGAGATTTTCATGTGATGGGCGTGGTCTGCATCGATGACGTCGCTACCATGAGGCATGGCACCAAACAGCTGGGACAGACAACGTTTTGTGAGAGTAAACAAACTTATGTCGGGCAACCCTATGGAAAAAGCGGGAACGACACAGGAGATGGAGCGATGTTATCACCTCAAGGCAACTCAGAGATGTGTTATAGCTAAAACGCAGTTCCACTGCGGTGTATTTGAGGGAAGTCGTAGCCGGGGTGCAGCAAGCAGTTGCTAGCATCCTAGCTTGGTTTGCTAATTCCATTACGGTGACAGGAGGCCAGGAAGACCACAGCACAGTGAAGAAAAAACTTATTTTGAATAGTAGTTTCAGGAACCGGCAGAGATGGACCAGACTGGGGATTCACGGTAGGTCACCGTATTTCAGTAGAGGGTGCGGTCTGATGGGTTGATAGTGTAGAAAAGTTTGCAGCAATTATGATCCCGACACATGTCTAGGATGACCAACGTGTTTAGGTTGGTTGTAGAGCACAAAATTGTAGGTTAGATCCGAGATGAGACATGAGAAGCGGCGACAAAACACACCAGCGTCCTCTCAGGTCTCAGAATGAACTTCTGTAGCTAATAATGCCAATGCCTTGGCCTGTCTGGGGATATATATCCTAGCTAGCTCAGCTGATAGCTACAGATCTCGGTTCATTTTACATTTCAATCATCCCACAATATGCATGATGATGCACACTTTTAATTCTCCCCTCTTCTATGGAGGCCGATTCTGTACCCTAGTTCCAAAAGTAGCTATTGGCCTTGAAAAATCTAAGTATTATAAAAACATTGTTTATTAAACGATAATTTTCTGTTTATGAAGTACAACCCCAATTTTGAAAAAGTTGGGTCCGTATGGAAAATGCAAAAAAACAAAAACAGTCATTTGAAAATTCAGTTCTCCCTGTACTATTTTGAAAATGTGATTTTGATTTTACAATATGTACTCATTTCAAATCGGATAACTACAACACACTCCATAAAAGGTGGGACAGTCGACTGTTCACCACTGTTTTACATCTTTCTTTTAATAAAACTTAGTAAGCGTTTGGGCATTGAAGACAACAGTTGGTTCAGTTTGGCAAGTGGAATTTTTCCAAATTCATCCATTAGGCTTGTCTTCAGCTGCATAATTATGGGGCCTTTGTTGCCTTATTTTGCGCTTCATAATTTGCCAACCATTATCAATTGGAGACATGCCAGGACTGCAGGTAGACCATGCTATCACCTGCACACCCTGTTTAAGCAACCATGGGCTTGTAATCCAGGCAGAATACGATTTGGCGTTGTCCTGCTGGAAAGAGAGAGAGAGAGAGAGAGAGAGAGAGAGAGAGAGAGAGAGAGAGAGAGAGAGAGAGGGAGAGGGAGGGAGAGTGAGGGAGAGTGAGGGAGAGTGAGGGAGAGTGAGGGAGTGAGAGATGAAAGGGGAGAGTAGAGAGTGTAGATGAGTTACGTTTACAAACGTCCTAGCACCGAACCATGAATAGAAAAGAGAAAGCAAAATGACCTTGTTTTTTCTTTTATAAATCTCTGTCTATATTTGTATTCACAACTGAGTATGTTTGACCAATCAAATATCTTCATATCTTCATTTCAAACTGTGCATGTGATGTCACACATCCCTGCTTCACAGCAGTGATAGAGTTGGGGATTGAGTTATTTTCCCTTACAAAGGAATGGTTAAACACAGTGTCGATAAGAGATGGGGGTCTACTACACGCTCTTCTGTACAATATCTAACAAAATTACAAGCCAGTGTTGGTTGTCAGTCCACGGAGGTCAGATCTCATAGATGGTGACAACAATAACACTTCTAGTGAACATTTCCCAAACCACGGTTAGGCATAGCCCCGGAAGACGTGGCCCATTCCGAAGAGATTTTCTATGAACACATCCAAACCAGTGCTATTACCACACATTTATACAGATAATGAACATCCCCTGTTTCTTATACCTAGGCTATATAAGGCATAGTCTTGAACTAGGAAGCACATTCATTGATTCTTCCAGAGCAGGACTAAACCTAATGGGTTCAGATTCAGAGCTATACAGACAAAGCACAAATGAACAAGCTTTATTATAAGAGACACAATAGATTTCACCTAATAAACATCACCTGTTTCTTCGACCAGGGCTCAAAGGGAATAGATGAACCACTGAGGCATAAAGCAGAACGCATCCATCAACTCTGATTGTTGTTCCCTTGAGGAAAGGGGGGAGTTGGCTACACATTGTTCTCGATGTAGATATCTGTGTGTTTACATGAACGGACTACTAGAGCTCTTTTCTAAGAGGCCCCATTCGACGATGCTGTATGCGCTTCTGAGACAAGGCCAGGAGATCAATACTGAACCCTCTCCTTTCATGCCGGTCTTTTTTTACCACAGTGTTACACGTACGCCAGCAGCTTCATCTGTAACGGCAGGAATAGCTGTCTTTTGTTGTGGATGACGACAGTTGACACTGAAAGGAAACCGTGTTCCACAGTTTATTGTTTACTGTTCTCAATCCAGCACATCCTCCAACCTGGTGCTGAATGTATGTGTGTAAGCCGGGTGTGATGCATACACTGGACATGGCATTCATGCAACATGCACACGTCATTGGCTAACACGCACCACCCAGGCTGTAAACCGAATGTAAACCTTCTTGTGACCTATTTGATAATGTATGGGTCAAATAGATTGTAATTGTAATTGTTAATATTAAGAAATGCAATGATGACATCACATACACATATACCTAATTCCTGAACAAAGCGTGTGTATAATAGATACATTCAACTTTTATGCTGGGAATTCACACAAAGAATCCTAATCAGCCATTTTATTTTGAATTAAAAGATGACAAAGATATTCTGAAAAGAAGATTAATTGTTTAAATCTTGCAAGACTTGTTATGACGACCCATGTGTATTTTAATAATGGCCACAACAATACAATGACAGTGATGAATTGCTTTGTTACTGTTGCACGGCCCCTTGTCAATAATTAAACTTCTTCAAAATGGCCGCTATGTTTCTGTTCCTCTCGTACACAATATGGGCCATTATGGATGTAGTATTGTTGAGGAGAATCGAAGTGCAAAATATCATTACACTGCTATTGAATTGGCCATTTGCATGGTTCAAGGGACATAAAGAACACTGGAGCTCTATTCACAATTAATTACACATTTCCTAATATTTAGAGTCTGCTGGAACAAAAGCAACAACCACAGGATGGGAACAATGAGCCATTTATCTTGAACAGACAATCACACTAATTGTTAGCACTTCGGAGAAAGTTTGTTTACGCTGCGATTTTACGATTACTTGGTGTTAGTCATGATGTCTATGCGAGGGTAATCAGACATAATCATCTCCAATCATTGTGAAGTTTCATCTAATCACTCGTGCACCTGCACTTTTCATAAAGACTCTTAAGGCAGTGACAAGGATCTTCATTGTTTATTTTATTCCCTCATGATGCAATGTGTTTGACTAAATCATCTGACCATCATTAGAAATGTCAGTTCTACTGTACCATTCACATTAGTACCAGAGAAAAGGAGTGAGATGTCTGTGCCATTACAGCCTGTGGTGCCTATGAAACAGAATTTACATTTAACACAATATATTCCTATTAAATCCATACTAAACATTATTAGTATTTTTTATATATTTTTTTGTTTGTTTTCAGCAGACAATTAATCCGTGAGGTGTGGTTACTGTATGCTGCTGGTGTTAGGTAAGGCATATACATGTATGTATGATGGTATTGTAAGGCAATGCATATTTCTATTTGACTCGAACACACTTTCTACATTTCCCTTGGCAAAGAGTAGAAGATTGATCTGATATTCACCAAGTCTGATATTCAGTGTGTCATCAAGAATCAGTCCAGCACTTTAACTTGAACTCGAGCACTCAAGCTCTTACGTCTCAGTTTTATACGCCCACAAGTTGAGTGAAAGGACAACACATTGACTCTAGTTATTTTCCATCATTGCATATGTATTATTTTGTACTGTTTGACACTAATAGGACTGTATAAAAAGGGAGGGTAGTTCTGTTAAAATAACACCCAAGCCAACGCATTTACACCGGCAACCAAAAAGAAAACAGTTTGAGGTTGTTTAGAATAAGTCTGTAAAACTCATGTAGAACCCTTTTGGTTCAAATAACATTATACATTTTTTTTCCATAGCGTCATTTCTTTCTACAGTGGGTTGTACATGAAATCAATCTTAGTTTTAAATGGGATTCAAATTAGGTTCATCAATGGGTTCTTAAAGAGAAGAACCGAAGATCCTTTTCACCCTATAAGTTCAGTGAATAGTTTTCATTCAAACATGTAGAACTGAGCAGCACTTGGAATACGGCAATATTGTGTGTGAGATTGTTTGAGGGAGTTTCAAGTGTGTACTATTGAGGGAGTATGTTGGTGGGGGCTTTCCCCCAGATACACCTCTGGCACGCATCTTCCAAAATCATTTTTGGCCTTCGCTACTACTAGTGGACCTGAGGGAAAGATGCCTGAGAATAATATATCTTAGATATGAACAGGGTCCCCTCAGTTCCTTCATAAAGTGTGCTAATCAATAGATGGCTTATGGTCAGTGACAAGATATACAATACTGTAAATACCTGTTCTTTAGAACATGAATCTTTATCTTCACATGACATTCTTTAAACATGATCTCTGTATTCTCTATCTTGGCCATGCCACCTCATTCTCATTTAGGCTCAACATCGGACAAATATTTTTGTCATCAAAGGATGCAAGTCAAATCAACCTGATTGTGTTTTATTATAGGTGCTCTTTCTTCCATGGATAATTACTTTTCAAAATTCCCCTTTACAACAATCTGGCTTTTGGGATCCAAATATCTTTGAATTTATGAACGTTAAAAGGCATTACTAGCTTAATTAATAATTTAAGCACGTTTGAAGCCACAGGATGTGAATGACTGCTTGTGTGAAGGTTGAAATGGGAATGATCACTTAATTATGCACATGACAGTCAATGGACTATGTAGTTCGCCTGCTGGGATTATTTTTGTACGTCTACTGCCATTTACTGAAACGGGAACCTGGCCTGAGTAACGGTAACTACCATAAAGAATCCATTCATCATCCATCTTTTATATTGCGGATCTCCACAAAGCAATCCACGAATGTGTCAATTAAAATGGATGGAATGTTTGAAACTATGACCTCAGCCAAACACTACCAGTATTTCAGCTTCTTTCATCAGTCGTGCTGTATTTCTTCAGCCTAGGGTGGTCCAGCGGTCTAAGCTCCTGCCTCTGGCATACACATGCAGCTCTAGGTTCAAATCCGACCTACTGCCTTTTCAGCAAATACACTCTTCTCCACCTTTTATCACGTACCTCTCCATTAAAGCAGACAATTAAATAAAATGTCTTTAATACATTCAAACTGTGTTGCCTTTTAGAGATGTCCAGTCCACTCTACCTCATGCCTGAGCCCTCCAGCTCCTAATTACAGTTAAACAAACATGGGTCACAGTTAGACAATTAAACAAACATGGGTCACAGTTAGACAATTAAACAAACATGGGTCATAGTCAAACAACTTATGCAAGTAGCATAGGGCCCTGTTTTACACTGCTGGTTTGCTTCTAAACCAAAACAGGGTGGTGCCTGGTTAGTCCCTGGATGGGAGTCCAATGCTGCTGAAAGTGCTGCTGGAAGTGGGGTTGGAGGGCCAGTAGGGGACACTCTTCCCTCTGGTCTAAAGATCATTCCCAATGACCCATGGCAGTGATGGGGACATCTGCCCTGCGTAGGTTGCCGTCTTTCGGATGGGACTTAAACTGGTGTACTGACTCGGTGTGGTCACTAAAGATCCCTTTGAACTATTCGTAAGAGTAGGTGTGTTAACCCCGGTATCCTGGACAAATTTCCAATCTGGCCCTCATACCATCATGGCAACCTAATTATCCCTATCTGCATAGTAGTGATTTATATATGAGGTGATACAAGTGGGTCAAAAGAGCAGCTCTGGGAGGCTATTCTAAAGAAATTCAAGCAGAAACTCTCAATAAACTCACAAGTTCAATGGATGCAAGAATTGTGAAGGTGATATCAAAGAAGAGGTAAGTTAACATGTAACTTGCCCTGTTAAGATGTGTTTGACTGAGATAGCTTTTGATTTCAGTAAATATGACCTCCTACTGTGGCAAATTCAATAAATTACCATTTTTAGTTCTTTACAACCTATAAAATATTGTGAACTCTGTTGTGCATAATAATTTGGAACAGTGCATTTTTAGTTTTTTTCATTGGGTGTTTTTTTCCAATGAAATTTGACCTATACCCTAATGGTTGGTGATTTCAAAATTTTAATGAATGTTATTTTCATCTATTTAGGAAAATCATTGTAAAAAAATATAATTTGCATAACAATTTGGATTGCGGTATACTGTATATCTACACTTTTGTTTTTGCCCCCATTTATCATGAGCTAAACTCAAAGATCTAAGACTTTTTCTATGTAAACAAAAGGCCAGTCTAGGACTGTTCATTATCTCGAGCTGCAACACTCTGTAAAATGTTAAGCTATTTAGTTTGCTTTGTTAATTTTGCTCAAAAACACATGTATTTAATAGATGTTGTGCCCGTCATCTAGGCACAACATTAGCAGTTAGCGGTAGGCTAACCTAAATTTGACAAAAACAAAACCTAGCTAACTAGCCAGTATAAATGCCTAACTTGATAGACAACTGTTAATTACCGGTAACTAGCTAGTTATGCTATCTTGCACAATTCTCATGGTTGTGCCGACTACAATGTTATAACTATTATATATGATTATTTGGTAACCTGGTGGGCTATTGTACGACAGATGCAACCTGGTTTGAAACCAACAGGGACTGGACATTGTTTTGCACATGAACCCGAGTACATAAAACAGTAAATAAAAATAAACCAAAGTAAACTAAAGTAACTAACTAAAGCAGTTAACTCTTGTATTTTGAATGTCAATTAATCTGTTTGCTCTGTAAATATAAAAAATTGCCAATTCTGATCCTGTCTTTTTGCAAGGCACTTTAACATGGGATGTCCCTGCACATACTGTAAGTCGCTCTGGATGAAAGCAATGGCTAAATTACTAAAAGGTAGATCATTTTCAGAGGGAAGAGAATTAGAGCTTTTGCCTCTGGCCTTTGTTCAATCACAAAATGTTCAAAGCTAAGGAACTATCCGGAGATCTACAAGTTCATGTGATTTGGCATTCTTACCTAGTCCTATGCAATTATGAACAATATAGGGAAATAAAAAAGGCATAGCTTGTCTGCTGGCTGCCTTTATTCCACACTGGTTCTTAAATTGCAACCTCATTAAAAAAGCAAAGGAACTATGCATCACTCTATGGTCTTGCCTCTGAAGCTAAGCCTGGTTGCTCCTGAGAACTTTTTTCCCTACTGGTGCCCTCAGCAATTGGGATGTTGAAATATTAGGATTTATGTTTTAACAATTTTTTATATTCTAACAATGTACAAATCTTATGTTTTTCTACAAACCATAGACCATTTCGGGGAGGAAGATACATTTTCTACTGCCTTGACTTGCACTTCATACTCGACCTGAGAGTTTTCATTGTCACCCTCACAAGCCTCGTGTCCCATCCCTTCCTCTATATGTATAGTAATTAATTAATTGTTTCAGGCAAAAGAAAGCTAGAATCAGGGCAGAGGTAGACCATAGCAGCGATGCAGGAAATGTGCCGATCTGAACTGGAGCAGACAGATGAGGGCACAGGACTTGGCTGCCAGAGAAAACCTGGTAAATTCCAGAACCAAAAGGCAAAGGGAATCAATGATTGCACCGAGAGAGCATTTCGTAAACAGGATCCTGGCTGTTTTGGGACGTCTGGTGGATGTCCTTTCCACAAGTCGTCCGTAACACCCTGATTTTGTGATTTCCACACTAGTCTACACCTTTTAGCAGGTACTCTTACCCATATGAGTGCATTAAATGCATATATTTGTTTATATTTCGTTTTTTGTTTACTGGTCCTCTATGGGAATTGAACTGACAACCCTGATGCTACAGCTGCCATGGTCATGGAAGCAATGTAAAAACATAGCTATGTACATAGTTTGATAGTTCTTATTATTGGAGAGGGGCATATCCCTCTGCCCTGAGCCCTATGTTTAACCATTATGTGGTGTTCGGGTCTGTGAGATATACATACTAACAGCCCATCAACAGCCATGACCAGCCAGTCAACAGTCAGCTCTAGGACCAGCCAGTCAACAGCCAGCCCCAGGAATAGCCAGTCAACAGCCAGCCCAGGAACAGCCAGTCAACAGCCAGCCCCAGGAACAGCCAGTCAACAGCCAGCTCCAGAACCAGCCAATCAATAGCCAGCCCCAGGAACAGCCAGTCAACAGCCAGCACCAGCCCGTCAACAGCCAGCCCCATGACAAGCACATCAGCATTCTCAGAAGCAGCCAGTTGACTGCCAGCCCCATGACCACCCAATCAGGAGTCAGCCCCAGAATTAGCCTGTCAGAAGTGAGCCCCCAGAACTTCCAGTCAGCAGCCAGCTCAGGACCAACAAGACACAGTACACATGCATCAAATGCAAGAAATACATATACAACAAACAGTAAAACTCCCTCATGAGGTGTGTTAGATTGGCATGAATGTGTTCAATGGGGCTCATTTATGTACATTAAATGTGTCTTTATAATGATAAAAACCTTGTTCAACATATATATCTTTAGGATAAACAATATTTATTAATCATGTCTTGATTATAATTTAATTCTTTGGAGAAAAAAATACATTTTGTCAGAAAAAGCACTTTTGATAAATGTGATCTAGTAGAAGAAAATGACAAATATTAACCATATACTCTATGCTGTTTATTTTGCTTTTAATATATGGTTGTATTGTTTTAATAACCCAATATTGGTGTGGTTCCAACAGAAATACTAAAATTACACAAGATTAATTGCACACTCATGCATATTGCAGTTCGGCTGCATTGTAAATGTTTGATTGCACATAATTGTCACTTTGAATGACATTTTATTTGCACTGTCTAAAACTTTGCTTTGTTCAACATTTCACTTTATTTTAAATTATTAGTTAACTGTAATTTTTTGTGAAGAAGCAACAACAAGTGGGACACAATCATGAAGTGGAATGAAATTTATTGGATATTTCAAACTTATTTAACAAATAAAAAATGGTCCAATGTTGACCTAAATGACTAATGAAGATAAATAGAATCCACTGTGTGTAGTCAAGTCTCCGTATAAATGCACCTGCTCTGTGATAGTCTCAGAGGTCCGTTGAAAGCACCGACAGCATCATGAAGAACAAGGAACACACCAGGCAGGTCCGAGATACTGTTGTGGAGAAGTTCAAAGCCGAATTTGAATACAGAAAGATTCCCCAATCTTTAAAGATCCCAAGGAGCACTGTGCAAGCGATAATTTTGAAATGGAAGAAGTACCAGACCACTGCAAATCTACCAAGGTGTTAGAATGTCCAAGTCAAAGTCCAGACCTGAATCCAATCGAGAATCTGTGGAAAGAACTGAAAACTGCTGTTCACAAACGCTCTCAATCTAACCTCACTGAGCTCGAGCTGTTTTGCAAGGAGGAAAGGGCAAAAATTTCAGTCTCTCGATGTGCTAAACTGATAGAGACATACCCCAAGCGACTTACAGCTGTTATCACAGCAAAAGGTGGTGCTACAAAGTATTAACTAATTTTGCACGCCCAATTTTTCAGTTTTTTATTTGTTAAAAAAGTTTGAAATATCCAATAAATTTTGTTTCACTTCATGATTGTGTCCGACTTGTTGTTGATTCTTCACAAAAATTTACAGTTTCATATCCTTATGTTTGAAGCCTGAAATGTGGCAAAAGGTCGAAAAATTCAAGGGGGACGAACACTTTCGCAAGGCACTGTATGTAATGTCCTATAAACAGATTGACATTATTAGGTAAAAAAATGGCAGGTGTTTGCATTCTTCCACCAGCTTGCTAAAAGCAATTATTATGCAATGTTCCTCCATTAAAAATAACATAACATTATAGCCTGCCCTATACTGTATATTATATTGCTCAAATGGTTGGTCTTTTTGACACAATGTAGCCTTGTAACACTGAACACCTGGTTTTGTCAGCTTTATTTGTATTTAAAAAGTAAATTGAAAATAAAAAATGCGTATCACATTAGAATGTACCAAGAAAATAAACAAGAAAAAAATGAACCATGCATTTTTTGAAGTGTCAGCACCAAGAGGCATGGAACCCTGGAGAGCTACTGTCCTGATTTTCATTTCACTCTAAACCTATTTCAGCACACCTGATACTAATAATTTGATTGTTGATAAGCTGAATGAGGCAACCATAGAAATGGAATGATTAGAAATACCATTCCAATTCAAATTAATGTAGCAGATTGGTCAGAGCGGAAGCCATTTTTACGTGTACCATTCCATTGCAAAGATCTAGTGGCCTACTTCTGGATTGAACCGATTTGCATGTTGTTACCATGACAACTAACAACAATCGCCATTTTGTTGTGTATCTAATTGAATGACCATGCCAAGCAGTGCAATGGCCTTTCTATTCATTCTATTTCTATGGAGGCAACATTATGTGGTTGCAGTGAAAACTTAAAAGGATGGTAGCTCGCCCGAACCAGGGTTGGAGCCCAGTTTTTAAAACAATTACATCTGCATTTCTGTGCATTTGACAACCAACCCTATCAAGAGAAATTAAATGATTAGTTGTGAGATGTCCAGAGTCAACAGCATTTTACTGCATGCTGAAATGCTGCATCAGAACAGTATGCACATCCTTCCTGCCCCCAGCTCCCTCTCTGTGTGGGACTCGATCTGTCGATCTGTGCCATTGTCTTCAGGAATGAGTGCCTCTAAGTATGGTTCATCATGCATCTCCCAGAGGTTGTGCAAAATGCAGCATGTGAAGACCATCTCCAAGTAGGTATTATCCCACTTGATGGTAACATTAGGCTTTAATACTATTTGAGAAAAAGTCACCTCTGCAAGCTCCCGCAAATTTGAATTCCGTAACACACGGGCATCATAGACACTCTGTGACTGACCTACAAAAGTCACGGACACATCAATAAGCTGTAGTGGTACTCCAAACAAATGACCCAACACTTTTCTATTCCACGTTGGTTGTCAGCTTCCACAGGGCAGTGCCAACCCATCTCGAATGTTGTGTCTTGGTGGTCCATCGCAGGTCTCAAACATTAGCAGAGGTAGTCAAATGACACCTGGGACATATGAAAGTCAGAAATCGACTGGGCATCCGTATTCACCTTATTTTCAACGAAAATCTGGGCAGAGGTTTTTAAAGTATTTTTGTGTAATACTTCCTGTTAACGCTTTCGGTCATTTGTTCTTAGCTCCCCGATTGCATACAATTTCTGACTAACTATACTCTGGGTAAGTATTACCTGCTAAGCGGATAGCACCTTTTATGCTAGCAAAACAATTAAGGGCTGGCTGATGGAAAGCCTATTGTAGAAGCAAGGAACACGTCAGCAGTTTGAACTTCTGCATATCATCTTGACGATGACTGCGTGCCTGAATACATTGACTTGCTGCCACGTGATTGGCTGATTGCATATTTGCATTAACGAGCAGTTGGACAGTTGTACATTATGTGGTCATTGAGTGTAAATGCATACTGTCCAATACAAATGGTAATAAAAGAATAGTGTGTGTTGTTCTGATTTTCTGCTCATTGGCACCGATGGAAGAGATGTGTCTGAATAGGGTTGATGTGCCAGTGCTATCCATTCATCTTTAAGATTTGATCTGTATACAACAATCCCTATTACATCACACATCACAAAAATACACACACAGACATGAACTCCAACAAAAGCAATCTGATGACATGCTGGGGTCCTTTGTTCCCAAGCCTTCCCACAGAACAAGATGACATGCATCCAAACAGCAGCTGGCTAAGAGCTGTGCACTAGGCTTTATGCTCTGTAGGATCAAAACAGTCTAAGATCTGATGGTCCACTCACATATTCATTCTCTGATCTTTGTAGGTACCCTCATATATCATCCGTTATCTACCCATGTACAAGCCTTGTGGTCCAAATGTCTCCTAATTCATTTTATTGATGGCACCCTATTACCTGTAAGGATTAAACCCTACTGTATAATGATTGTATAACCTATTACCTATTCTAACTTAACCTTCTTCACTATATTGATGGCACCCTCTTCCCTATATTGATGTTTTCTATACTGATGAAATCATATTGTCTGTAATGATGACACCCTGTTGTCTACACTGATGAAACCCTATTGTCAATAATGATGAAACCCTATTATATATTGATGAAACACCATTGTCTATATTGATAAAACCCTATTGTGTATATTGATGAAACCCTATTGTCTATACTGATGAAACCCTATTTTCTATTCTGATGAAACCTTATTTTCTATACTCGTGAAACCCTATTGTCTATACTGGTAAAACCCTATTGTCTATATTGATGAAACCCTATTTTGTATATTGATGAAACCCTATTGTCTATACTGATGAAACCCTATTTTGTATATTGATGAAACCCTATTGTCTTTACTGATGAAACCCTATTTGCTATATTGATGAAACCCTATTGTCAATATTGATGAAACCTTATTTTCTATACTGATGAAACCCTATTGTCTATAATGTTGAAACCCTATTGCCTATATTGATTAAACCGGTTTCATTTTATTTGGATAGTCAAAATGACCATCTGTAGATGCTCTACAGGTATTCACACTATAAAAAACTACAAAAAAACATAGTTAATGTTTTCTAAGGTTAAGGTTAGGGTTAGGGTTTCAATTAGTGTTAGGCTAAGGGTTGGGGAAATCGTTAAGTTTAGGGATTGGATGAGGCTTGGGGTTAGGGTAAGTGTTAGTAGATAGGTAACTGAAATGTAATTGAAATTTTGTTGATATTTTGTAGATTGTTATTGATACTCTGTAAAGCATCTACACATAGACTACCCAAATAAAGTGTTACCATTCAATCTTATTGGGCCATATTTTAACGATCTGAAACGCAAGTATCCAACGCGAAACGCAAGTGGCATTGTGGGCGGGTTCCTAGGCACTGTTACTATTATGCCGGCGGGATAAATGACACTTGCGCCCGACGCAAATCTAAAATGGGTAGGTCTGAAGTAGCCTCATTAGTCATAGGTGTGGTTCGGGCGTAACGTCCAAATCCGCCATCATAATAGCAATGCACGAAATGTACAAATGCGCCTGGCTCTTAAAGGGAATGGTAGAGTAATCTCTGATTGGTTTATTGCATGTTACACCCAAAACACACCCATGAATTAATGGTGTACAACTATTTTAGACCGTGTGCATGGGGCATGGACCCTTTTAACTGCTGTCAAACTAGCAAAAGTGGATTTGGACACGCCCAAAGCGCACTTGCGCCATGCGCTTCATGCCATGCGCTTGGATTGTTAAAATAGGGCCCCATGAGTTTCATCATTAACACGTGACCACAGCAGGCTCTCGGAGCAAGGGGGTAGGCTGTAGGTGACATTTCGGGATTCACAGAGAGACTGCCATTTTAGAGGGAGTGAGGTAACTTTGACCTTCAAATTTTGTCCTACCGATTTCTCTGTTCTTCCAAGGAAGCATGAAGCTAATTTAGGCCTGGGAGCTTCCCGGCTCTTACCTTTGATCTCCTGCTCTGGACGAGTACAAAGAGAGGGATAAAAGAAAGAGAGAGAGAGGAGGAGGGAAAATGAGGTAGAGAGTGGAGAGAGAACAGAGGTGAAGAACATGGAAGGAGGGAATTGAAGAGGACAGAGAAAGAGACAGAGAATGACAAAGAGAAAAAGAGAGGAGAGAGAGAGAGACATTCTGGAGGAACTTGAATGAGGAAGACAGAAACAGAGAGAGAGCCGAGGTGGGTGGGCTAGAACATGTCCTGTTAATCCTACAGTTATTTATACAACTTTACTTATGAGGTGTTCTTCTGAGCATGGATTTACACCGTGACCCACACAGCCACAAGCGCTAATGTAGGCAGGTTCATATTTACAGTGTACCTGACACCATCGTGGCAAGCTGGCCAAATACCAAAACCAGGGGGCACATGAATCAAGCGTCCATATAAACAATCCTGAATTTGTACTTACAAGTTTGCATTGACATACGACCGACTGTGCGTTGTCAGAGAATAACCGCACACCTCAGGTGTGTGGAAAGACATGAGGCCGAAGGTGTGTGATTATACCCTGGCAACACACAGTCTGGAGTGTGTTAATGCGCTTATAAAATGGTTGCCAACATTTTATTTGTGAAAATGTATGTATTAATTAGTAATTTTAGCTAAAGGAAATGGTTGTGAGGCATGCAGTGATCGTCTAACATTAACGTACCCCTTACCACTCCTCTTACTGTTGCCTTGTTAGTACGCAACATAATACAAGTATTGCCTATTAATTAGATCATTTATATTATTTCTAACAACGTCTGAACACTTATGTATAGTATAATTTAACTTGTTTTCCAGTCTTCTTTGGTGATGCATTTGTTTATGCAATTTAAATGTTTGGTTGATACAGACTCCACTGTCAACATCAATCAGCCTACTAGCCATACTGTACCTACAACACTATGTTTAACGCAGTCAAGCAAACATCTGTGCAGTTTTGCATTGCAAGTGCATTTCTTTCAATTGTTTTTCTAGCGACAATTACACTGCATTCCAAATTAAAAATATTTTTTAAGTCACCAATCATTAGGGTATAAGTCAAATTTCATTAAACAAACCATTTAATGAAAACAGTATTTCTTTCAAAAAATAAAAAAATAAAAATGCAATTTCAAAATTATTTTTTAAATTGCATTTCAAATTATTATGTATTACAGAGTTTGAAAACATTTTATATGTTGTAAAAATCTGAAAATTGTCTTTTGTTGAATTTGCCGCATTAGGAGGTCATATTTACTGAAATCAAAAGCTATTTCAATCAAACACATTTTAACAGGGCAAGTTACATGTTAACATAGGACCCCTTCTTTGATTTTACCTTCACGATTCTTGCATCCATTGAACTTGTGAGTTTATGGAGAGTTTCTGCTTGAATTTCTTTGCAGGATGTCAGAATAGCCTCCCAGATCTGCTGTTTTGATGGAAACTGCCTCCCACCCTCATAGATCTTTTGGTTGAGGATGCTCCAAAGGTTCTCAATAGGGTTGAGGTCAGTGGAGGATGGGGGTCACACCATGAGTTTCTCTCCTGTTATGCCCATAGCAGCCAATGACATAGAAGTATTCTTTGTAGCATGCAGTGTTGTAGTCAAGACCACCTAACCCGAGACCATGACAAGACAAGACCAAGACCAGAGTGTATCGAGACCAAGACAAGACCAAGACTTTTAGGGGCCGAGACCAAGCCGAGACAAAGGCTGAGGGAGGGCGAGACCAAGACCTGCGCCCCACACTACATGACACAATAAAATGTGAAACATGATCAAAAGAGCTTCTCAAATTGATCTGAAAGATCCACATTTCCATAAAAACACATAGATATTAAACACTCAGAGCTCAAATAAACTTAACCATCGTTATTCAATACTCCTGGGTGACTTCCATGATTTAGTACAGAATGTAAAAAAAATATTTGTTGTTCATCACTAAAGTCTTCACTTTTCTCCACCTTTTATAAACAATACATAAAGTTATGTTGTTTTTAAACCAACAACAATCCTTTTTTCAAAACCACATAGCTAAATGTGTAAAAAAATACATTTAAAATGCAGAAAAGCTGTGTATTGTAATGAATACAGTAATTATATGTGAAATGTTGATGTTTAGGAACAACTATTGTAAGTAAGAGTCTTTTATAGCTTTTATGTGTAATCAAAGCAACAAAAGATATCTAATACAAAGAGGTCAGAAAGTCAGTGGCCTAACTGCATGTGATTTATAAAAATACTAAATTGATTGAACTTGGGGCAGTTTCTTTAAAAAGTTAACACAATATAAATCAATGGTATTTTGGCCATCACATTTTTCAAATAGTTAAACAAGGAAGTTAAATGATTGATATAGTATGAGCCAGAGAGAGTGAGCTGGTAAAATGTTATATATTTGATCTGCAACTGTAAATTGGAACTTAAAAATGAGCTCTCTGAAAGTAATGTGCCATGTGCCATACAATAACCTATTTAATGTAGTCATTTCTCATATAAGTTGAGGCGCATTACTCAGTCTCTACTCTCTGCTCATATCTCTAGGTTAGCTCTCTCCCCCAAATGAGGCAGCATCACCTTGGCGCGTAGCTGTAATGTTGGGAGAGGTATGCAGCTGACATTAGCTAAGGTCGATGTAACTTAACATTAGCTACACACACGCAGCAGTTTGTCTTCAATACTCATTAATCAAAAAAAGACTATGGTGGGACAAAAATTCAGAAAAAAAACAAGGGCTTGTTAACGTTGAGGGCATACAATATTGATGGTTCATAAATCTTTGAACTCAGAGCCGTATATAAAGATTGCTTTATGTATGGCTCTGTTAGAACCGGTTCTCGAGTGGAACTGGTTTTCAATTATCATCCGAGGCAGGTTGCTAACGTTAGCTAGCCAGCTTTGCTAACATCACTCTTAGCTTACCTTCCTTTGTGCTTACTTTCTAAATGACAATAAAAGTTTGACGTAGTCCCCACCATCTCTGAAATCAAAGCACTGCAGTATTTACAAGAAGCTGTATGCTTTCTTCTGGATGTTGTTTTACAAATATATTCTTTATGATTTTTGTAGCCAAATTGTTTTAGGCTACGGAAGATTTTGCAGACATCTTCTCCCGCTCCCAGACAACCACAGCTCACTTTCTTGGGAGTGCGAGTGAAAGGGGGCGGGAATGGGTGACATCGCTAACAGAAATAAATAATTAGCAATGACCAATGAGTCACGTTATTGCTTGGATTTGAATCAGTACATTTTACATCCAATAAAAGCAAGGATGTTAACAAAAAAATAGACAATATACTGGCAATTTAGTGATATTTCCAGAGTTATGGTCTTGACTGGTCTTGAAAATAAGTCCTGAGTTCTCAATGTCCAAGACCGAGACAAGACCGAGTACAATGCGGTCGAGTCCGAGACGAGACCGAGACCATCGAAAAGTTGACTCGAGACCGGTCTCGAGACCAAGGCCAGTCTCGAGTACTACAACACTAGTAGCATGAGATGGTGCATTGTCATGCATGCAGATGATTTTGCTACAGAATGCACGGTTCTTCTTTTTGTGCCATGGAAGAAAGTGGTCAGTCAGAAAATATATGCAAAGGTTTAGGCACCCCTGAAAATTTCCATGATTTTCATTTGATTTGAAAATTGGATGTTTGGATCAGTAATTTCATTTTGATCTATCAAATATCTGAAGGACACTGTAATATTTTGGTAGTGAAATGAGGTGCATTGGACTAACAGAAAAGGTGCAATATACATCAAAACAAAATTAGACAGGTGCATATATTTGGGCACACTTGTCATTTTATTGATTTGAATATCTGTAACTACCTGGCACTGATTAAAGGAGAATTACGGGCAAAAAGTAGCTGTGTTGTTAGGAAATATGGAGTGCTGTCAGTAGCGTGACAAAGTCAAACAATCTGTGTTGCCTACACATTGTTATCCTTCTGCTCCAGTTTACACCTGTTATGCTGCAATGGGGAAAGTTTTAAAACGTGCTTTTAGCCTCTTAACATGTCAGTACAAGTGCATTTCCATGTGCAGTGATTGCTTCAGAGTGAACAAAGTGAATCTGACTGCAGTAGATGTGAAAGAAATGCAACTAAATTGTAAAACACATACCTCTGTTTTCTGGTGAAGTCCACAATAGTCGATTGTCGAACTCATACAATCCAATATTCCAAAACGTATCTTTTCCAAAAAAAATGATTTGCAGAGGCCAAGTAAAAATATTGGAGAGGCAAAGGCAAAATATGGTGAGAACGGTCAAAAACAGCCCACAGATCACCTCCAAAGACCTACAACATAATTTTGCTACAGATGGTGTCACTGTGCAACTTTCAACAATTCCACGCACTATGCACAAGGAGAGTGATGCCTAAGAATCTTTTTCTTCACACACGCCACAAACGCTTGACGTATGTAAACACACATTTGGATGAGCCAGGTTTATTTTGAAAGAACGTGCTATGGACTGATGAAACCAAGATGGAGTTATTTGGTCAAAACAAGGGGCAATATGCATGGCGGCAAAACAACACAGTGTTCCAAGTCAAACACTTGCTACCGTAGAGTAAAATTGGGTGGAGGTTCCATCATGCTGTGGGGCTGTGTGGCCAGTGCCGGTACTGGGAATCTTGTTAAAGTTGAGGGTCGCATGGATTACACTCAATATCAGCAGATTCTTGAGAATAATGTAGAGGAATCAGTCACAAAGTCGAAGCTATGCCGGGGCTGGATATTTCAACAAGACAATTACCCAAAACACTACTCTGGCATTTATGCAGAGGAACAAGTACAATGTTCTGGAATGGCCATCCCAGTCCCCTGACCTGAATATCATTGAAAATCTGTGGGGTGATTTGAAGATGGCTGTCCATGTTCGGCAACCGTCAAACCTAACTGAACTGGAGATGTTTTGCAAGGAGGAATGGTCCAAAATACCTTCATCCAGAATCCAGAAACTCATTACAGGCTATAGGAAGCATCTAGAGGCTGTTATTTCTGCTAAAGTAGGCTCAACTAAATATTGATGTGAAATGTCTGTTGGGGTGTGCAAATTTATGCACCTGTCTAATTTCGTTTTGATGCATATCACTGCAAAAACTGAATTTTAAGAAAGTAAAAAAGAGCTTATTAAAAATCCTTATTTCTAGAAAATTAGTCTTATTTTAAGTTTAAAAAGAAAAAAAATCTTGTCAAGCATTTTTCACATAAGACAAATAGTCTTATTTTGAGAAAATATACCTAACTTTATCTAAATAAGATTTACCAACACATTTTAAGTTCAATTTAACTAGTAATAAGGTGTGGACATATTTTTCTAATTATCCCAGCAAAAGAACAAGCTTATCTTTCTTATTTTAAGATTGAGATCACTTGCACAATTTCTCAAATTAAGAATATTATGAATTGAAAACAATTTTTTATTTTTATTATAAACATGACGAACATGAAAATACAGTTTAACATGACCCTTGACTGATTTGGATAAAGGTATTACACAGTTCTGTGTTGCCGACTACCTTCTTAATAAATAAATCAAAAAACTTTCCACAACATTTCTGTAACTTTTTGACAAATTTCCATGACTGTTGCATTTATGAGCCACAGCTGTTTAATTTTTGGTACTGACTACTGCAAACTGGGAAAACTACTCAAAAGCTGCAGATTGGGATAAACTCAGACACAGTTGTCTAACCAGCACAATTTGGCCCTCTACGTCACTCAAATCCCAATGATAGGGCGTTTTTTATGGGAAAAACTCATTTACATGCTTTACCTTTTAAGTATATAGTGTTCAATCCACATTTGTTAAGCAAAAAAATACTCTAAATATTACTGTAATACAATAATGTTATTCCAATATATTGAATGTCCTTAAAACATAATGCACATTAAATCATATTTGAGCTGATTATGGCCTCTCACTCCGGTACAGTAGGTGGCAGTATATGCACCTTTCAGGTGGTTGCGATCTGCCAGTAAAACTAAAGAAGAGGACGTTTTGCCCTAGTATTTTTCATCAGTCTGACGAACATTCGAGTAATAGGTGGACTCGGCGAAGTTGCAATTTCTAACTTCAGTGGTAAGTAACACTTTATATTAAAACGTTATTAAGTAAATAAACTATTTTATTTATGCTGCGTGTTTCAATTAAAATTTTCCATGGTTAAATTAGCGGTCTGTTACTTTAGCCGTTAGCTAACTTACCTAGCTAGTTAGCTAGCCAGATAGGAACATTACTGCCTTCCATGAACACAATCTCAAACATTTGCTAACAAGGGCAAACAGCTATTTAGCTGTGTTTAACCTTTAGCTAGCTACAAGCAGAGTTGGGTAAGTTACTTTTAACAAATGTAATTTACTTTAAAAAGTACCTTATCAAACGCTGGCTACAAGTGAACCTAAAAGTTAAACCACTGAAAATATTTATTAAATCTGTGGTGTCCAGTCGTCCCAGTTCAAAACAGTTTCGGACAGGTGCTGAACTGTAAGACAGAAACATATTAGATGCGCACAATTATTTCATACTGTACCAAAATAGTTTAGCACAAGGAAATGGACTATATTTATATAGCGCTTTTTCTGACCAATGGCGACGAAAGCGGTTTACAGTGCCTCACCCATTCATTCACACATTCATACACCGACGGCAGTGTCAGACATGCAAGGCACCAGCCAGCTCGTCGGGAGCAGCAGCGGTTAGGTGTCTAAGGAAGATATTGTTGGTTATTCAAAAATCTATAAACATGGAATGAAACAAAATACAAGAGCATCAATACAAAGTTTCAGCCAAAAGACTGTACATTTAAAAAAAACATAATGATAATTATAAATCCATTTGTGTGTCCTCTTTTTTTAAATGTTTACATCTGCATTTCGGGGGGGGGGAGACTGAGCATATTAAAATCCAAGGTTCATCAGCAGTTGAAAGATGTCACCGTGCCATGCAGGATGAGCAAAACACTTCAAAAGTTTCTAAATTATCTATCCCAGGATGGGAGCGGCAACGACTAGGAACAGAGAGCAGGAACTGTGATATGTGAAACATTACTACAATACTGAATGAAACATGTTATTTGTTTTCAGCTGCGTCCTAATATTTTACATTGATTATTTTCTTATCTCCCCCTCAGAAGATCGCAATGCCTTCCTCCACTGATGTGCACTTTCCAAAGATTTGTAGTATGAGGGGCCTCTGTCTCATGGCCTTCACTTGACCTACTGTATCCTAAGTCTATTGCCACATGTTTGTGTGTTGCAAACCAAGGTGCTGGGAGATGAGATGTGCGATGTAACCCATTTGTATAAGAAAGCCATGTCTGAATGGCAAGCGTTCATCGAGTAGATAGATAAATCTCATATGGTGTTTGTTGAAACATGTAGCTCACATTTAATTACTGAGCATCACTGAAATTGAGATGTCATTTGAAATGGAGAGATGGTATGTGCATTGTTACTGTTAAGACTAATTATACTGGAGGATATGTAAGGAATAGTGTGCATTTCTTCAGTTGAAATTTAAACTAGTTTCAGCCTTTATTTTGAAATCAGAGGTGTATTTTCTGATATGGTCTGGAATAATATCATGCTTTTGTTTAATAAAGACCCTCAATGTGAGAATGTTTCATGCTACTTATTTTAAGACAAAGTAACTTTTATTGCTTGGTCTTTTTCAAGAAATTTCATCTCATTTTAAGATTTTTGTGCTAATTTAGGAATTTTATTATAAGACTCTCAAAATAAGAACAATTGACAAAAAAACAAATTTTAGGATTTATATCTAAAATAATAACTTTTCAAGGGCTTGTATCTAGCTAAACTTTTATTTTTCAAGAAATTTTATCTCATTTTAAGATTTTTGTGCTAATTTTTGAATATTATTATAAGACTCTCAAAATAAGAACAATTGACTAAAAAAACTAATTTTAAGGATTTATATCTAAAATAACAATTTTTCAAGTGTATGTATCTAGCTAAACTTGCTTAGTTTTAAGCATTTTTATCTAGTTTTAAGATAAATCTGTGATTCTCAGTGTCAAGACTTTTTTGCTAATTTCAAGAATTCTTGAAAGGAAAAAATGCTTACCCCATTGGCAGATTTATTTGCTTCATACAGGACAATTTGGCCAGATTTAGGATTATTTAGCTTGTTTCAAGAAGGGTATTTTTTGCAGTGCACATTTTCTGTTCATTGAATAAACCCAATTTCACTACTGAAATTTTACTGTGTCTTTCAGTTATTTGATAGATCAAAATGAAAATGCTGATCCAAACACCCAATTATTTATAAATGAATTTCATGGAAATTGTCAGGGGTGAAGTTCATGAAAATCACAACTTAATTAATTTGTTCTGCTGGAAAAATGAGTAAAGCAAATCACTGGTACATTGATTGAAAAGCTGTTTTGCATAGCCTACTATTCTTCATGTAGCCTTTTATGTCAATTTGGATCTGAAATATTCACTTGATCTTTTTTAGGAACGCAGGTAATGTAACATAAACAAACTCCTTCTGACTCCAACCTTTTAGACATTATGAGCTATAGTGTATTGACCATATATGACACACATATTGATTCGCTTGCTCTGGGTGAGATTTGATTTTACTGAATAGTGCCTGTAGCCAGAGGCGTAACTAAGCCAGAGGTTTGGGAGATATGATACATTGATAGTCTAAAGCGTCAAACGACTTTGAAGGTCGTACTTTGACCACCCTGCCATACTGTAACGCCCAGCCCAGTGAGGGCTGGTGTCCATAGACTGAGCATGGACTCATATATATATTTGTTTAATTCTCTATAGACATTTGTGTTCAGTCTTTTGTATTTTTCAGTGCAATGGCATGGTGTTTTGTGTTGTACCTTTATGTTGTAATATATGCCCTTAGGGGTCAGCCATGCCTCTTCCTGGTCAGGGCTGCTGGGAAATGAAATAGGGGTTGTAGAAGCTAGAATTGAGTAGAAGGTTCTGATTATGTCGTACGAACAGTGGTGTCTCGTTAGAGAGACCGGCATCCTGTATATAGGCAGCTCTAACCAAAGAGAGGTGTGGGTCATTGTTCATCGTCTTGTGAGTATGTTTATGTTCTATATATGTATTTATTCTCGCTAACCTGAGCGTCATCAGGAAGAACTATATTTCCCCTGCCTAGCGTTACAAGGTGTTATATGTTGTGTTGTATGGAGAAGCTGTCCCGGAGCTACAGTGAGTTCTATAACTGTCAGAGATTGAATGTTTAGACGTTTTGCCTTGTACCTAGACATTAGCCAGCGTTCCTAAGGCTGAATAAGAGTACATAGCTAAATAGGTGTACTTGATTGCATTAGCTATATTCTGTTGGATCTGCCTGTTTCTGCTGTATGCTCCCAGAGCTTTTGGAACAAAAACAAACAACTGCCATTCTGCTGCTTTTGTGTCTCCCTCTCTCACCCTACAACCCTCACGTGACACATGCATTATTGTTGGATGAAATTTTATACAGTATTCAAAAGTGCTTTATAATTTCAAGCCATAACAAAATAACTACTTTCCCTTTCATGTGACCATCTTACAAACAAATCAGCAATAGAGGGAGGAAACTACATTGTGTGCACAATTAAGTCAGAATTTTGACCATATTATCATTATTATGCATAATAATAAATTATCTTCCAACTCCAAGCTGTTTAAACTGGAATGCTTATTGGATTTAAGGTGATATGTATTTGTGTAATGAGGGAGGGTGTGGCCTAAGGAGATCAACACTCTATATCAAGGTGGTATTAGACAGCTTTGGTTCCTCAGGCAAAATGGACCAAAATAGATTTACCTGACTCAGAAAAAGTAAATACATTGAAAAAAGTCTTTCAGAGGGATGCATCACTCTTGAAATTGAAAATATATTGGCCCATGATCACAGAACCATCATACATTTTATTGCAAATAGTAAACAGGGTCGCAGAAATGTGTTGAGAAAAAAAGATTCAAATGAAGTGCCCAAGATTTAAGAAGATTCAAACATGAAGCTATCAGAAACCCATTAGCCTCCAGTGCTGTAATATTCCAGAACTGCAACCTACCTGGAGAGCCCAGATGTACAAGGTTTTCAGTGCTTGTACAGACACGGTCAAGGTAGGGAAGGCTGAAACTTGACCCCCACTGAACAAGACACAAGTTGAAATGTCAATACTGGGCCAAGAAATATCTGAAGACAGATTGTTCAAAGGCTTTATGCACTAATGAGATGAGAGTGACTCTTGACAGGCCAGATGGATGGGCCCGTGGCTGGATCAGTAACGGGCACAGAGCTCCACTTCAACTCAGACGCCAGCAAGATGGAGGTGGGGTACTGGTATGGGCTGGTATCAATAAAGATGAACTACTGTAGTTGGACCTATTCGGGTTGAAGATGGACTCAAACTCAACTTCCAAACCTTCTACCAGATTTTAGAATACATTTTCTTAAAGCAGTGGTACAGGAAAAAGTCTGCATTTTTCAAAAATACCATTATTTTTATGCAGGACAATGCACAATTGCATGCATCGAAGTACTCCACTGCATGGCTACCCAGTAAAGGCCTTAAAGATGAAAGAATAATGACATGGCCTCCTTCCTCACCTGACCTAAACCCTATTGTGAACTTGTTGTCCCTTCTTAAATGGTTGATTTACGGTAAAGGAAATCACTACACCTCTCTGAACAGTGTCTGGGAGGCTGTGGTCGCTGCTGCACAAAAAGTTGATCGTCCACAGATCAAGAAACTGACAGACTCCATGAATGGAAGGCTTATGAATGTTATTGACAAGATAGGTGGCAATATTGATCACTGATAGTGATTGGTCACATAAAAATGTAGGAAATATCTAGGGAATGTTATATGCTTTAAAATGATGTACAATTTGTGAATCTAAGCTTAAAATTTTGGGATATAGCTTCCCAGATGAAGATAGGTACCCAGATCAGGTTGTTTGTTTTCATTTACAGCGCATGGGAGTACACAGCAATGCTTTCTAGCTTTTGCACGTCGCAAACTATTAAGTAGTTTACATACTATATTGTATTTTAGCACACATTCCTGATTGTTTGCTACTCATCTAAAAGTTGAACAGGATAATTTGCCAGCTAACTAGTAACTTGTGTCTGAAAACAGGTTTATGGTTGTCAAGCATTGCTAACTGTGTGGAGGGGAGCCGTTAAAATACTGACAATTCTGAATATAGTCATACGAGAATGCACCGTTGACAAAAAATTACAGAGAAAAAAGATTTGAATTAATTTAATATATTATTATCTTGGGAGGGGAATATAAAATATTTTAGGTAGTCTAAAGCCCCACTAACATAGGACTAGCAACGTAGCTTTCCTACAGAATGGTAGTCAGAAAACTTCACCCGAAGAACTGTCAACTGGAGCACTCGCTCTACTCACCTAGTGTCCACACCTGGCCCCGCCCTCCCTCACCGACTCGAGTCGTCAATGTCATCTCACTCATAACAAAAAAAGTGTTGAATAATATGTTATTCTTTAGTTTTTTTTATATAATTGTTAAAACTACATGAACATTGATTGCCACAACATCTATATATATTTTTAAGGGCGGATGGGGGTGCGCCCAATCGGTGCCCCCTCCCAGGTGCCTAGGTTGCCTATTCCTAGAAACGCCCCTGACTCCATCTTTTTTATATTTGACCATTTGTCATTGTCTGCAAATAAATGTTATGAATGACAATATATGTATATATATTTTTTTATTTTTTTCCACTTTTCTTCCCCTCCCAATTCCCACTAACCCTGCCTTGTCGACAGCTCCGCAGCTCCTCACAGATCTGTGGGATGGCGAGGGGCATGCACATGATTCATCCAACTACATGACTCAGAGCTGCCGATTCTTTTCACACTGCTCATCCAACATGGAATCCTTTAGTTAGATCTAGTGATGGGAAGTCCAAATCTTTTTACTGACTCTGATCTTTACTAGTCATTCAGTAAAAAGAACAAATCTTTCATTTAATTTTGTTCATTTGAGTCAGTAACACACAGAACATGCTAGACCCCCCTACCGGCGACCAAGAAATTGCTCACCATTCAAAAAAATGATTAAATTTAAAGATTCAGTCGTTCACATGTCCTTTTATCTTAGAGGGCCCTATTTTAACAATCTAAGCACACAGCGTGAAGCGCATGGCACAATTTGGCGTGTCCAAATCCACTTTTGCTAGTTTAACGGCGGAAAAAAGGTCCATGCGCCGGGCGCATGGTCTAAAAGGGTTGTACTAAGTGTCTTCATTAATTCATAGGTGTGTTTTGGGCGTAACATACAATTTGATGCACATTTGAACTTTTGCGCATTGCTATTATGATGGCGGATTTGCACCGTAATATTTTTATTTGTAATCTTTATGTGTGCTGCTGCGCTTTTTGCAACAAGCATAGTGTGCACGCGCTGTACATACGGCTAGGTGCATTTGACTAATTTGCTGTTAAAATAACAATGACATACTGCGCCATCGACTTTAGACCAGGTTATTGTTGGTCAATGGCGCGATCACTTTCCAATGCCTCAATATAGCAATACACCCCGATTTATCCTGAACACACATCCCTGTTAGACCACCACACCTGTGGGCGCAAATATGAGCGCAGGTGCACTTGCTATTTAAACAACGCCAGTGCCGGATGGGAAATTGACAGCTACATTATTGGTCTTAAACTAGCAAAGACACTTGCGTTCAGGCTTTGCCCTGCGTTGCGCCGGGTGCAAGATACGGCCCAGAGGCTGGGTTGTATTTAATTAAGCAGTTTTGATCATTTTATTAAATAATCAATATGTTACAGTACTGTATGGGATTGGGTAGGGTGTCCTGTATAGGCAATTATCAGACAATAATGAATAATGAAATAATTCCATTACTTATAGCAACCTGCATCCATTGATCACTTTAAACATGATTTATGCTGCTGCATTTTAATGTATTTGTTCTTTGCAAACATTAAACAAACAGCTGATGGTAAATAAAAAAGATTGCCGGTGCAACACAGATGTCTTCTTAATAAATAATTTAATAGAAAAGGTGCATAATAGTGACTAACGTTTCGATGTAAAGTTACATCTTCATCAGATTCCTTAGACAGAATGGGCAATGAAGCCCTTAATAAGAATCACCAACAGGTGTGATTATGCATAAAGAGGGTGTAGGCTACCCAAAAACACCCATATCAATTAATCAAGGTGCCACCCTCATTACATCAGTCATTACAAAGCTCAAAAACAAGTTAAGAGTAATTAGAAGACATCAGTTAATAATTTACAAGCATAAATAGTTCACAGTACAATGGGAATAAAGATATATAAACACGAAATTTTGACATATCAGAGAAAGCAAGTTAGATTAAAGTCTTCCTTTAAACCCAGATGTTTTAATGTGCCAAGTGTTTACAAAATGCTACCCTACATAGAAGTTTATTAATGATATTACCATCCCTGGGGGTGTGATTTTCTCAATTTCCCAAAACCATAACGATGCAGGGGAGCCATGATTGGCCTGCTTATAATGCCTCGCCAGGGCATGTGTCAAATTTTGGGTACGAATTGCTGTCTTGTGTTCAGATATCCTTAGTTTGGTGTTTTGTTTGGCCTATGTAAGCCAATCCACAAGGACACTTTAGAAGGTACACTACATGTGTACTGTTGCAGTTAATGAATGAAGATATAGGATATTTCTTGCCAGTACAGGGATGTGAAAAGTATTTAGCATTGGTCGAATTAGAACATTGCGCACAATTACAACATTTATAGAATCCCAGGGGTGAGCTGGGAACACAAGTGGTCCGGGGTGGGGTGGTCATGTCTGAGTGGACCAATCAGTCATGAATGTTGCGTGCACGCCTACATATAAACCTAGGCGGCTCAGCACAAATTTCTTTGAGTGTCGGGTCACACTTGAGAACATGCCAATGCTTACGAATAGTGTTTTTAATTCTTTCCGCTACTGGAGTGTAGCAGGTGGAAAAAGACACTCTTGATCTTGTATATGACCTAGGTTTTTTCTTCAACAGTGATGTGCGATCTGAGCTTAAAGCCCTATCCCATGCTTTTGTAACCTCAGATTTATCATAACCTCGTTGTTCAAAGCGATATGGTAGATGGGCTGCTTTTGACATAAAATAATTTGGGGTGCTACAATTTCTTCTGACCCTCAGGAACTGGCCCACTGGTATGTTGCGGACTAGATGGTGGGGGTGATCACGGTTAGCAAGGTGTTCCTACTGAGGGGTTTACGGTAGATACTAGATTGTAGAATATTATTTGCATCCTTAGAGATGGTAAGGTCTAAGAAATCTATACACTGATGAAGATGTAACTTTACATCGAAACGTTAGTCACTATTATGCACCTTTTCTATTAAATTATTTATTAGGAAGACATCTGGGTTGCACCGGCAATCTTTTTCTTTACATTGACTAGTCGTTGCCCTGGATGCAATAGATTGTTCTGGTTGCAGAAGCGCAGCGAACAGAATGTTTTCTCTTTTAGAAAACAGCTGATGGTGTCAGAGCACTGACCTCGAGGACTGATAATACATTCTGCCTGTGGTCATGTGCGAGACAGCTGTTTCCAGCCGTTCAAATGAACGATACAATTGAACGAGTCACTAAAACAAAGGACATGTGACTCTTGAGTCACTAAAGTGTTGTTCAAAATGAAGGAATCATTCACGAAATGCACATCACTAGTCAGATCATGCACGGGATGATTACGTCACCAAATATACTTCGACAATTTAATTTACACGTGTCCGATCTGCACACAAGGAGTTGCTGGAGAGCAACATGGCAAGATAATCTGATTTATGTAACCCAAATCCCGGGCAGCAATATGTCAATTTGTGCTGCCTCTGGCAGGAGGTCCGGGAAAGGTCAGAGAAACCATAGTCAGGCTCAAACCACAGTTTTTGAAACCAAGTGAAGGGCTGCCATATTACAGCTAGGCGTGCAATTTTTTATATAGGAAATGTTATTTCATCAAATGAAAGTAATTTATTTGAAGGAAGGGAATATTTAATATAATGAATGTTATATATTACTGTGTAGGAAAATTGTGCACTGTATCTTTACAAAGAAGATTCTGGAAGTGTGAGTGCACAGAGAATCTGAGCTGGCTATAGCTAGAAAAGTGTCTTGGTCATTTTTGTGGTAATTGAACCAGGGCATATATATAAATTTAAGTATATAAAGTATACAAAACAAAATTGAATTTTTTTCAAATACAATGACATTTAATAAATTGTACAGTAAAGAGCTTTATAAATAACCTGTTTTGGTGCAGGGTGATGTCCTACCTCATTGCATATGTCACAGTGTGGGTGTTGAGGAAATGAGACCGAAGCAAGGAGTTGTGTTCTTCATTATTTATTGAACACTTAGAAAATAATAAACCTACGCCGTTTTACATCTCTCTAGTTAACAATGGGCAAAACCAAAAAAATACTATATTACAAGGCTTATCCACTTAATCCATTACGTGGATTAATCGACGTGCACAAGAACATCATTTACATATGGGTTTAGCTCTAATTAAGATTACTCATGTACATATGAGAAACTTTACACTGATTCATATACAGTTACCTCTTCAGGATATCACCTCACGAATACGTACATTCTATTTGTGGCAGTGGAACCATACAGTACCTGTAGCATACTGAAGGAACAATAAGTCCAACCAATAACAGGGGTATGCAAACCCACAATGAAGCTCCTCTGGACACCTGAGCTTGATTAACCACTACTCATTAACACCAGCTGTATGTAATTAGTCATCTGTTTACATCAGCACTTGGTACTATCCTGATAGAAGCATAGCAGTTGTCCAAGGTGTGATGCCAAAGGTCCATACATTCATCACAACAAACCCAAAACCACAGTATATCGTACTAGAACACATATACACAAGAGTCCGAGGCTGAATCCCAATATGCATACTACATACAACATACTAAAAGTTTGTACTACGCATGTGGTGGTAAAGTACATACTATTAAGTATATAGAAAGCGAGTATGCTAGCATGGGGACATAGTAACGCGTCATAACTTTGCATCTAAAATTAGACCACTTCCAGGAGCGATGATCCTGCAAAGTTTGAACATTAAACATTTGGCACAACTTGTTCGCATTTCATTTAAACTTTATTTAATATTGTTACAATAACAAAAAAAACGAATGTAATGACACGTTTATTATTACCTAACTTTTGGATACTTACATTTAAACACTGCCAAAGAAGGACCAGTTTCAGGAAACCCCTCCTATTCTGTGTCGCAAAGGATTGTGGGCTATATCAGCATGTATATAAGCATCTTTCGAAAATCCCCTGGAAATAGTAGACAATCTGCGGACTTCTGACATACAATACTTGCGTACTATGGCTTGGGACATACTACCTGTAGTCTTGCATACTATATATATACACTCACCTAAAGGATTATTAGGAACATCATACTAATACTGTGTTTGACTCCCTTTCGCCTTCAGAACTGCCTTAATGCTACGTGGCATTGATTCAACAAGGTGCTGAAAGCATTCTTTAGAAATGTTGGCCCATATTGATAGGATAGCATCTTGCAGTTGATGGAGATTTGTGGGATAAATATCTAGGGCACGAAGCTCCCGTTCCACCACATCCCAAAGATGGTCTATTGGGTTGAGATCTGGTGAGTGTGGGGGCCATTTTAGTACAGTGAACTCATTGTCATGTTCAAGAAACCAATTTGAAATGATTCGAGCTTTGTGACATGGTGAATTACCCTGATGGAAGTAAACATCAGAGGATGGGTACATTGTGGCCATAAAGGGATGGACATGGTCAGAAACAACGGTTGTAACGAGTGATTATTTCAGTCAAACTTGTCCTTCTATCAGCTTGAAGCAGTAGGCCCATTCTCCTCTGACCTCTAGCATCAACAAGGCATTTTCTCCCACAATACTGTCGCATACTGGATGTTTTCCCTTTTCCCATCATTCTTTGTAAACCCTAGAAATGGTTGTGTGTGAAAATCCCAGTAACTGAGCAGATTGTGAAATACTCAGACCTGCCCGTCTGGCACCAACAACCATGCCACGCTCAACATTAATAAAATCACCTTTTCTTCCCATTCTGACATTCAGTTTGGAGTTCAGGAGATTGTCTTGACCAGGACCAAACCCCTAAATGTATTGAAGCAACTGCCATGTGATTGGTTGAGTAGATCATTGCATTAAGGAGAAATTGAACGGGTGTTCCTAAGAATCCTTTAGGTAAGTGTATATAGTATGCATACTATGCGTATTGAGACACAGCCCATGTATTATATCCATGGAACGGAAGATCTGTTATTTTGTCCTTTTCACTTCTTACTTCCTGTAAAGTTTTTAGAACTAATATAGAGCCAGTGAGAGGTACCCAAATTTCAAACTCAATATCTTCAGCTGTTATGAACCGACACCACTCATTCTTTGCGGCCAAACTCCCTCTTCCCAAAGGTACCAACCATTAGTTTCTAACATGTACAGTCCGGGTGATATGACGCTTGTGCATCTCCATCAAAGTGCTACCGTATGTTGCCCGACCCTGACGTAGACTGTCCTGCAGTGCAATGCAGTGAATTATAATATTTTAATTTGGAATTTAGATAAGTTTTTGCCAGTAAAAATATTGTCTTTTTACCTAAACACATATCTATTAATTAGTCAAAACCAGAGAAACTTGTTTGCAGTGTTTTTCTAGAGCTGTATATAGGATAATGTTTCCCCACACTATGAAGTGCATTGATACACAAAAAAGCACATATATTCTACAATGTTCTCTGTTTCTTTATCTTTTTTCTCACTGCTCTCTGTTTCTACGTTTTGATTATGGACAAGAACAATTATCGGTTAACTATAATACAAAATCTAAATTAATTGAACTAACTAATTTGCATATAATAACCCTGTTAACTTATACTCTGTTGTGTATAGTTACATTGCTGCACCTGATAGTCTGTCCTGGTCCCTATCCTATTAGCGTCCCTTTGTCTTGGTCATTATTTCTTCTTCACTTTAAAATATATTTACAAGCTACAGCTAATCTTCTGTTGGACATATTGAACCTAAACTTAATTGGCTAACAGAAATGCAAAATGTATAAACTACTTTTAATTTGAAACCATAATGTCTTTTGTATATTTGAATTTTTTAAACGTCATAAAATGCTGCCGTTTGCACCTGACGTCTCCGGTATCTACTGCCACCGGGCTGATGACTTTCTCGCTCTTACGTGATCGTCTAACTATATGTGTGTTATTTTTACATTTTACCACATAAGCTTTGAGTGCTTGTTGTTTCAAAAGTGTCACACTTTAGTCCTTGTCTTCTCATTTACATTTCTTTCGAGAAGAAACAAAAATAACTCAAAAATTCATTTTTTCACTCTGCTTACAGTCCATTCAGTTTGTCTTCACACTGTTATGTCTCCAAACTGCAATCGCATGGCGTGTCATTAAAGAGACATTTAAAAATGGGTGGGCTCAGAACTCAGCCCAGCCCATTGACTTACACTGAAGAATTTCCCCGCAATACACATTTCTCCTTTTATTAGCAAAGCCGCAGGTGGGAGCTGAGACCCGCAGGTTTACACAGTGCAATTCTGTTTCGTCATGACGTCGGCTTGAGCGGATTCAGAAAATTTTGCTGAAAACTATCCGTATCTGTCGTAGTACAAAAAAGTGTCAGTAGACCTATAAAAAAGCAGTTAGAGACCGTGGTGCAATCCTGAGATATTTGCTAAATGTCACCTAACTGCATGAAATTTTGCAAAGAGTTATTGATCATAATGTAAACTTGGAAGGATTCAACAGTGTCAGCATTACATTGACCATTTTCTCAGATGCAACAGGGTACACATGAACCACCTGTACACAGTACTCTTTGAGCGCAACACAGAAAGGGTCATAGATCTACAATTTCAGTATTTAAAAGTAAATATTGCAACATTTTGAGAAACATTCAGCACTAATGCTAACATTACAACTCTATGCCACCTGCTACATATATACACTGTAAAAACAATTTGTGAAAAAACTGTAAAAAGTACTGGTAATTTGCTGCCTGTAAGTTTTCTATCCTTCAAGACAGTAACAGAAAATTCTTTGTGAACACAGTAAATTTCCATTAACACAGATCTGATATTATTTCTACTGTGTTCATAAAGTATTTTCTGTTATTGTCTTGGAGGAAATGTCTGTAGAACAATGGAACAAGTACTGGCAGCAAATTACCAGTAGTTTTTACTAATTTTTTGTTCAGTGTAGGTAAAACAGTGCATACAAATACACTATTGTAGAAGTATATCTTTCTTTTTCACTTACTAAACTACTTATTTATTTATTTTCATATATATAGAGTGGTTGAACTGGATTCCATGGAAAGGCCAAATGAATACTTTTTGTAGATGAAGTCCTCTGACTGGAGACGGCACAAAGTTGTGATGCTGCATGAGGCAGAATGAATCTCTTATTGACTTTTGCAGTTGCACAAATTTTGTAATGTACTGTAATGTGCTTTTCATTTAGAGTTTCCTTTGTTCTTTGGGCTTTTGCAGTTGGACTACAGTATTTGTATACAAGTGCTGAATGTACAGATGTTCAATACTGTATTACTGGCACTACTTACAGTTTACAATAGATACACTGTACTAAGTTGTGATTACTATGTTTTGTTTTCATTGCAAAATATGTTCACTATATAAAATAAAAATGATGTAACTAAATGCCCTGGAAACATTTTTTGCTGTAGTAGTCTAATGAATGCTCTGAAGGGTTTACTTATGAACTGGCTGTGTGTATGATCGGAAAGCATTAATTCTGAGCACAGATAAAATGGTTTTATGATTGTTTGATTTTGCCAGCAGAGTCAGGGGTTTTGTGAATGTAGTTTGGGAATTTGGATTTGTGTTTATTACAGATTGGAGAAAATGGGTGAGGGTTTCAATAAATGTGTCTTAGCAATCAAGGAAAACTGTATTAGGACACTGCTTTTTTTTGCTGGATGTTTGTTAGATGTTGAACCACAGTCATACAAATCATGTTTTTGAGGAAAACGACAGTGTTCCTCAAAAACAAATTACATCATCACTGTCCTTTGCTCAAAGAGAAAGGCACAAGGGGGTGTTACAAGCATGCAAAGTTCCTTGCAAGGAAAGGCCTGGCCTAGCCATTACTCATTGTATTCAGCGAGAAACCCCTAGTTAAAAAGCTGCATAACAAACATGTGTTTAAAAGGAAACATGACAACGCACTTTTGATATCATATCATCCTTGATTGTGGACTCAAGTGCATAACATGGAATTGTTGTTTTTACAGTATGGTTAAATTAGACGTGGGCAGACAGAAGGGAAGAGTGATGGAGCTAGAGCAATAGGGAATGATGTGGTGCCAAGCATACAAAATGCCTCTTTGCTTCACCACAGGCAAATAGAAGTATTTTATCAAGCTATTAAATTCCCGCTCACCCTCGGCCTGAGAGGCTGCATTGGTACGACCAGTGACTGATATGTTACAGAGACTTGGGGCAAAGCAGTATGGGTTCTAGGAGCACATAGGAAGATGGGGGGGGGGGGAACAAGGGTAGTCAAACAGTAAATAATGCAAAACAAGTT
>JACXGM010002641.1:0-45760 GCA_016801145.1 Umbra pygmaea | reverse complement strand
GACCACAGCCATCCAGGCCGTGAACTTTTCTCGCTGCTGCCGTCTGGTAGACGTTACCGGAGCATCAAGGCACGGACTACCAGACTTAAAAACAGTTTCTTCCCCCAGGCCATTCGGCTGCTCAACATGGAACACTGACACTGATCACAAATCATCTGTTGAGCACTAACATTCTCTGGTCACTTTATGCTCTCTACATATGATGTAGAGGAATTCAAATGGACCTTGTAAAGCAATTTTCCATGCCATTCATAATATTTATTACTTCTACTGTTGTACATTTTCCAGATCACTGCTAGGTACATAGCCTATTATTATTATTACTATTGTCATTATTGTTTTAAAATTCTTTATATTGTTGTAAATCTTTTCAAGCCCACTGCATAGATGTGACGAGCCATGTCAAAAGAATTTCTCTGCATAGGATGATGTGATGTTATTCGATGAATATGATAAATAAACGACTTTGACTTTGACTTTGACTATATGCTATTTTCTAGATCCAAACGTCTATAGAAATAGAAAAATAGAAAGAAACTGTATTTCTTGACAGAACAGAAAGTGTACAAGCCACTTTTAGGTTAGTGTGTGATTATGGTAATGTACTATATATGCATGGGTCAGTTTGCATTGCTTTATAACTGGTACAAACCTTCACACATCATTGCCTGTTAGTCAATTTAGTTGGATGGGAGTCCTTGACTTTTAGAGCCTTTTAGAATGTCTTAAGGAATCTTATAGCTATCGGAATTAAATAAATCAAAGATCAAATAATATACAGTATGTCAGGCTTGTTCACAGTATCTGTTGTTTCTAGACATCAAGGTTCACTCTGAGTTAGATAAAAATGTCTTTGAATACCATGTCTCATTATCATAGAATGACTTAGTGCAAACTTTTGCTAAAGGTTTTAATGCCTGTATGAGTATTTAAATGTATTTTCCATGGCCACTTTCCTGTTAACTGTGTTTTTTTATTATTTTAATTATGTCTATATTTTTTGTAACATAGCGCAACTGTGAAAGAGACTGATCTCAGCTTGTTCTGCCAAAGGTTAATAAGTAAATATTAAATATACTCCCAATCAGTGAATTATAACTGAATAATAATATAGCATTAATATAGCGATGGTATAAGTCACAAAGTTATTGAACTTAGCAGTTAAAATGTTGCATATGAACAACACTTCCAGGCCCAGCTCTATATCATTTCACTGTCTATCGTTCCACTGTTTATAATATTTATTTAAGTTAACAAAAATCTCTAAATTAGTAAAAGTATATAGATGGGACGGTTATTAATGTCAACACGAAAAACTAGGGCCCTGAAACTGTGGTGCTAGAACTGGTGTCCTAAAACTGCAGCCTTGTCCAGGAACATACTGAAACTCGATGACTCAAATCAGATCTTCACAAACCTTGGTGACGTCACACATGTTACGTCACACATTGTAAAGTTCACTCCCTGTGTTTGAGATTAAACCATGCATTTTGTGTTTGTTTTACAGATAACAGCAGACACATGTAACTAGTTCTATACCATTTTGAATGCATTGGCTCAAAAGAGCTTCATGATACAGACAGAAATTTCCAAAATGTTACAACTATCCCCGGTCTCCCCTACATGCAATACAAATTAATGTATTATGAATATTATAGCCTATTTTACAAATGTTCAGTTTTGGTGAAATATGCGTAAAATAAAAATAAACCGTTATGAAAGTATCCAGTCCATACTTGTGCTACATTCACAACTATTTATTTATTATTTATTATTCATTCACTATTTTTCTCTGTTTTTACTATTTATTGTGCACTCCTTGTCTTGTAATTATATGTGTAATTTCTTGTTGTCTCTACCTCAACCTGGTTAAATAAAGGTTGAATAAAAATGAAAATAAAGCTATTTGGAAGCAAGTTAAGATCAAGAGGTTTGGACCACTTTAAGTAAATTGTAAGTGTAATTCATAATTTGAGTTTGATTTATTGAAATGTCCCAATAGTAAATTGTAAAGTTTTCCGTTTTTTCTGTATTTTTAAGATCGAGGCAAAAATAAGACTGGTTAAAATACGGACAGCAGGACCCTGAGCGATTCACAACCTACCTCTCATCACGACCTATCCTCAAGTAAGTGCGTACTGGGCAGGGCGGTGGAAGAAACCGATGCATTGAAAACATAAACTCTCGTCAACGGGAGAGTCTAGGATACTCAGTAACACAGCGTGTCACAGTAAGTTCAATATTTTTGTCAACGTTATAGGCAATCATATTTCTTTTATTTTTATTGTATATAACGTTTTTGTGTCATAACTATTGTGAACTGTTGCAGAGATTACTGGTAATGCTGAAGGCCTGTTTAAAAGTTTTCCGCTGGAACATTACCATAAATAACAATAAATTGTCGTCAGATATTTAATACTTAAATTACCTGTTTACTTGGCTTCCGTTATAGGTTTCAACTGTGTCCATCATCAAGATGTTCCTAGCAAAAAAGCTAATTGGTGGCATTCTGGATGTTGTCAGGTAGGCCTGGCTTTATATAAAGTATAAATTGGCGATTTATCCTTACTCCCTAACGTGATATTACTATATAAGGGTTATACCTAATTAGATCATTATTTGGAAAAAATCGGTGGTAAATTTAAGCAATAGGATCCAAGGGGATGTGGTACAGCAATGTCAAATATACCACGGGTAAGCGTTTTTCTAATGGCAAAGTACTTCAATACAGTCCTAAGCCATGGTATATTGGTCAAATACCACAAACCACTGAAGGTCCATATTGCTAGTACCAATGCATTGAAAAAAAGATAAATGGATTTTGTCGTACTTCTTGTATAGGAGTAAAACACAACAGCCCGTCTTGTTTTCTTGTTTCCCCAACAGCAACATCGACCCGAATCAGTTTGTACCCGCAGAGCCGGTAAGTTAACCCTCTAACACACTACCTATTTCAGAAAATACTGACTGTCTTATACTTGTGCCCTGCAGAATGGACAATTTTAGAAGCAACAGCTACTCATTTGAGGAAATGAGCCACTGCGGTCGGGTGTGCATTGGCTTGTATCCCAGTCTGCAGTAGAGGCATGTGAGTGCTAATGCTAACAGTACTTGGTCTGTGTGCTTTGGGTCTAGCCACCACCTCCCAGACCGCTGGCATATGCTGAAAAGAATGAGAGCGACGAGGAGAGGCAGTTCCGCAAGGTGTTCCAGCAACTGGCTGGGGACGTAAGTAACTAGAGTACTCCTACTATTGTTATATCTTCCATTCACTGTTGCGCCCACCATCTGTTTTCATCCTGTTCAGAGTTTTAAACGACCTACATAAGTCAAGACACTGATTAGCATTATATTTTGTCATAACCAGGCCTGGCTGTGTACAGTTAGAGTTCTATTTTGCAGGATTATTTAAAATAAATTACTTTTAAACACCATTAATGGAAATAAATATTATGATTATTAATAATGTATGTGCATTGAGCTTGGAGGACTCGCTCTCAATCAGTGAAACCCTGGTGTGTTTCCTGGCCTACTCATCAATTAAGACTTCTTAGCTTTCAAACTTTCCTCTCGACCAATCTCCAAACCATCTACCCTTTTTCATCATGAGCCAGTCCCGAGACTGTGGGTCATCCAGACAGCCAGAAGTGAGAATATATGTGCTGTCTTTCAATCCCTGTTGCTAACCAATATGTGACTTTTGGAAGAATAAATATCTGGTTACACAGTGCAGTGTTCTATCTGCATGATGATTCTCTGCAGCTGATTCACTCCTATTGGATCAGAGAGCGGTTTAGTAAAAGGCTCAGGGCGTTGTTTTTTTCCCAACCCAACCCCTGGTTTAGTTCACTGGCAAGGGGAGGATTCATGGATTCCTACCGTTGTCTGGGAGGGCGGATCTCTGGTTTCTACTAGATTCCACAGCCACAAAGTAAAACCGGTATAGATATCCCAAAACATGAATAAAATTTAAATGTGCACTTTTGGCATTGGATTTAGGCGTAAGGTTAGCATTCTAATAAAGGATTAAAGATTTTAAGCAGATGAATGGCTGTAGTAGGCTCTAATGACTATATGTGGAAGCTAGTAAAAACATAGCTTTTGTGTTTAGGGTTGTGGGCTGGTTCAGGATAGTCTGTGTGAGTCACAGATGGGTGTGGTGTCATTACATGGCCTAGCAGGCTTTCGTCTGATAATGGTTGACTACATGATTAGCCGGCTTCAATGAGTCCTTACTCATGAGGGGACGGTGGAAATGACTCAGTTATTTTAATACAGATGCAGAGAAATGGACGCTCTGGGCACATGTGATAGTTTAATACTTCATTATTACTGTATTTTTCCTGAGGCATAGGATTTGTATCAGACTGTGTGCCTGTGTTATAGGACATGGAGGTGAGTCCGCCTGAGCTAAGAGACATCCTGAATAAGATCATTAGTAAACGTGAGTCCTACTTTTACAGTGATACAAGCATTAAATGCATAACACATACTGTATGTACAGCTCTGTAAAAAACTGAGACCACTGCAAAATCACAGAAAAGATGTAGTGTTGTCAGACCTCGATTAATGCAAAGAAAATAAGTTCATATTCTTTTTTAAACAACACAATTCTTAGGAAAAGTTCAAAAATATTTTTTTTGTGTAAAAACAATTGTATTAACATACTCATTAGCTTTCATGGATCTTCACATGCTCTCCACCAGTCTTTCACATTGATGTTGGGTGGCCCCTCATAACACAATATTCAAGCAACTCAACTTCCTCGTGATCCCATTCAATGTCTTTTCAATGGGATCAAATTAAGAAACATTAGCAGTAGTCTCTTAATTCTTTCCTGAGCTGTATATATATTTTTACACACTATATAGCCAAACGTATGTGGACACCTGACCATCACACCCAAATGAGCTTGTTGAACATCCCATTCAAATACCATGGGCATTAATATGGAGTTGGCCCCCCTGTGGTGGCTTTCTGTGTAGGCCACTCAAGTTCTTCCCCACCAAACATGTCAAACCATGTCTTTATGGGCACCGCTTTGTGCTAAGGGGCACAGTCATGCTGGAAAAGGAAAGGGCCTTCCCCAAGCTGTTGCCACAAAGGTGGAAGCCCTAATGGTTTAAAATGTCTTTATATCCTGTAGCATTAAGATTACCCTTCACTGGAACTAGGGGGCCTTATCCTAAACACTGTAAAACAGCCCCAGACCATTATGCTTCCTCCACCAAAAGTAGGGGTGCCCATATACTTTTGGTTATATAGTGTATTATCCTCCCATGTGTCTTTTCATTGAGCTAATTAATATTTAAATGTGCTAATGTTTCAGTTAAATTACAAACATAAACATTTGTTAAACATGGTGTACAGTACAACTAGTGTAATTTGTTATTATTTAATTTGCATTCCTCGCAAAATAAATCTGCTTATATGATCATTTATATTTTACATTGAGAATTGCAAATTAATTATGTCTTAACCAGAAAAATTGTAGTTTTCACTCAGTAAAACCGAAACCCAGAAAACAAATCCTGTCCTTTGATCATTGTACTATGTTTTGGGAAGTACTGTAACTATTAAATATAGCTGCATTTGCAAGTGTTTGGGAATGCATTGTAGAAGTCAAACTGTTGTCAGAAATCCTACGACACAATGCTCAAAGGGAGAAACTGCTATTGGGATGAAAATTCCTAGACACAGATATGGAGGCAAAGATTTATCATGTTGTTAATGGTAGTGAAGCACTGGTCTGTGTGTTCATTCCAGGTGGGGACCTAAAGACGGACGGCTTCAGTGTTGAGTCATGCAGAGCCATGGTTTCTGTCATGGATGTATCCTTACTTCAGCATGTATTATGATGGACTGTACTATCAGAATAGCTGACTGGAAGTAGTTTTACCTTAAACCTTCGCTTACAGAGCGACAGCACTGGAAAGCTTGGTTTCCATGAGTTTAAGTTTTTGTGGAACAACATCAAGAAGTGGCAGGTGGGTTCAGTCTTCTTTTAGAGGTTTTGACACTTACGTAAAGTATTATCATTTTACACCCTTGAAATATCTACAAATGATTAGCTACATGTAGGTGTCTAATGTTACTTATACTCATCCAGTTCCGACCCAGCCTTTTTTGGGGCCCTAAGCAGAATTTGATCACCTGTGCAGTCGATTGGGGGCCCACTGGTGGCCAGGGGTTCCCAAGCAGCCGCTTAGTTTGCTAATTCCTCAGGCCAGCCCTGTATTCACCACTTATTTAAAGGTGTTATATGTAAAACGGACAGCCAGCGTAAAAAAAATGGGTACTACAGTTCAAAATCAAAATACCTGAGTTGTATCCCTTCGCCCCCTCCTCCCCAGAATCGAAACTAACGTGACGAACAAGATCAGCGCAATCATGATAAGTGAACCGTGTTTTACTACGTCTATGGTCAGGGAACCGTTTAGAAACATGCAGAGTTTTTTTAGGTTGTGTAGAATCTCTATGATCTCGTTTGTTTGTTTGCTGCATCCATGGCTGTAGTGCGCTGGTTTTGCGTTTTTACAGGTATGCCTGGCAATCCGTTTGTGCTGTCAAAATGGGCAGTTGATAAAAACACAGGCCAAAACATAAACATAAATTCCGTCACGGAACGTACTTTTCCAAAAGAAAAAATGGTGACATTAGCATTGTTTTCAGAAAATATAGTATTTCAGCTTAACATGTTTCCTTAATATCTGATGAGGCATTAGTGTCATTTTTTGATTTATTACAGTACATGTATTACATATAGCACCTTTAACAATATTTGTGATAATGTTTTGTTTATTCACTCTTGTAATAAACACCACATAAACTTTGACCTCTGCTTAAGCTTGTTTGTTTTTTTAGGCAATCTACAAGTCACATGACACAGACTGCTCAGGGGTCATCAGCTCTCAAGAACTTCCTGATGCCTTCAAAGCTGCAGGTGACCTCAGATGTCACCAGAACATGAAATTGCACATTTCTTAGTAATCTTAAGGCCTTTGCCTACATTGATGAGTTTGGTCTAATGTTTGTGTTGTTCCTGTTACATCTGCATGCAGGTTTCCCTCTCAATGACCAGCTGTTCCAGTTGCTCATCCGAAGGTACAGTGATGAACAAGGCAACATGGACTTCGACAACTACATTGGGTGTCTTGTTAGACTGGATTCAATGTGTCGTAAGTGAATATTTCTCAATACTCTGCTGTTCCTTCCAATATTGCTATTGTCTTTACACTGTTTAATTTTCGTTACCCTTCAGTATTAGTGTATGTTGTATTTTCAGGTGCCTTCAAGACTCTAGACAAAGATAATAATGGAAGTATCAAAGTCAATATTCAGGAGGTAAATTAATTTAGAACGATCTGCAATTTTGGGATATTAAAACTGGGTATTTAAGGGACATTGTTAAGATTTATTCCTGGTTACAGTCCCTGATCTTACACCTAAATAAACACCTCTGTCTTTGGCTCTCTCTCCACAGTGGCTTCAGTTGACCATGTATTCATAAAACATTGGAGAAGCCTACAAAGCAGACATTCATCTTTACATTCCTTATGTTCTGTCTCGTTTTTTATGTGTTTCATTGCACCATTGATAATACTGTTTTAAGGTGTTCACTAATTATTAAGTCATGAATTTATACCAGTGGTCCTCAAACCCTTCCATGGAGGGCCTAGTGTTTGCAGGTTTTTGCTTTTACCTTGTACAGACCTGATGGAGTAGCTCACTAATTGGTTAGGATCTCCCCTCACCTGGCAGTCTAGGTCCTAATTATGCTCTAATTAAAGGGAAAGACCAAAAACCAGCATACACTAGGCCCTCCATGGAAGGGTTTGAGGACCACTGTATTATACTCTAGGTAGGTCATTCCAAGGGTCACCAGTTCCGGTCCTGGAGAGCTACCACCCTGTAGGTTTTCACTCCAACTGCACATAATGTAGCCTCATTCAGCTATTCAACCAGAGAAATATTAGAATCAGCTGTGATTGACTAGGGTTGGAGTGAACCTACAGGGTAGTAGCCCTCCAGAACTGGAGTTAGTGACCCCTGCATATACTATGCAGTTATTTAACGAAAATATTTTTGGAAGGTGAATGATTGTACCTGTAACCATTTAGATACAGAAGTGTTTTATTTTGAGAGAAAGAAGGATAAACGTGCGCTCTGCTTAATCCCTTTTTTGAATCTGAACAAGCTTTCAAATTGTTTTCATTCATTAAAAAGAAAAGATCATACGCCTTTATAGATTGTTGACTTTTCATTGTGAGGTTTTTACTGAGTTGGATTAAAATACCTTAACACAATAACTAGAGGAAAAATAACCCCATAGTGGGTGTTGGAAATAACTGTTTAGTGTTTTCAGATCTTTCAAAAATACATTGTTGTAATGTGTCAACTTTTTTTTATTATCCCTCTTTTTGCATTTTTCATTGAATGTTTTCAGATCTTTAACTCCAACCTAATATTAAAGAAAGAGAACCACAGTGAACAAATACCACTTGTATACTTATTTAATTATTTAAATAACACATTTATGAAACACCCAATCTGCCTTGGTCTCAATAAATGTTATCCACAATTATTATAACAAATGCTTCAGTGAGTGGTTGATAAATTGCTAACATTGCTGACAGATTTCGATTCCAAATTTAATAACAATCTGACAAATTTAGTCACTTAAAAACATGCTATATAAAAAATAGTATACACTTGATTTAAAACATTTTTATTTGCAGTGCCTTGCTCCATATACACTCACCTAAAGGATTATTAGGAACACCCATTCAATTTCTCCTTAATGCAATTCAACTAATCACATGGCAGTTGCTTCAATGCATTTATGGGTGTGGTCCTGGTCAAGACAATCTCCTGAACTCCAAACTGAATGTCAGAATGGGGAAAAAAGGTGATTTAAGAAATTTTGAGCGTGGCATGGTTCTTGGTGCCAGACGGGCCGATCTGAGTATTTCACAATCTGCTCAGTTACTGGGATTTTCACGCACAACCATTTCTAGGGTTTACAAAGAATGGTGTAAAAAGGAAAAACATCCAGTATGCGGCAGTCCTGTGCGCGAAAATGCCTTGTTGATGCTAGAGGTCAGAGGAGAATGGGCTTAATGCTTCAAGTTGAAAGAAGGGCAACTTGGACTGTAATAACCACTCGTTACAACCGAGATATGCAGCAAAGCGTTTGTGAAGCCACAATACGCACAACCTTGAGGCGGATGGGCTACAACAGCAGAAGACCCAACCGGGTACCACTCATCTCCACTACAAATAGGAAAAAGAGGCTACAATTTTCAAGAGCTCACCAAAATTGGACAGTTGAAGACTGGAAAAATGTTGCCTGGTCTGATGAGTCTCAATTTCTTTTGAGACATTCAGATGGTAGAGTCAGAATTTGGCAAAAACAGAATGAGAATATGGATCCATCATGCCTTGTTACCACTGTGCAGGCTGGTGGTGGTGGTGTAATGGTTTGGGGGATGTTTTCTTGGCACCCTTTAGGCACCTTAGTGTTTAAATGCCACAGCCTACCTGAGCATTGTTTCTGACCATGTCCATCCCTTTATGGCCACCAATTACCTATCCTCTGACAGCTACTTCCAGCCGGATAATGCACCATGTCACAAAGCTGGAATCATTTCAAATTCGTTTCTTGAACATGACAATGAGTTAACTGTAATAAATGGCCCCCACAGTCACCAGATCTCAACCCAATAGAGCATCTTTGGGATGTGGTGGAACGGAAGCTTCGTACCCTGGATGTGCATCCCACAAATCTCCATCAACTGCAAGATGCTATCCTATCAATATGGGCCAACATTTCTATAGAATGCTTTCAGCACCTTGTTGAATCAATGATGCCACGTAGAATTAAGGCAGTTCTGAAGGTGAAAGGGGGTCAAACACAGTATTAGTATGGTGTTCCTAATAATCCTCTAGGTGAGTGTATGAACCACATTTACATCCTTGAGCAGTAGTGAGTGGATAAATTTTTACACAAACACCTGTGGGAGTCAAACCAACAACCTAGGAAGTGCAAGCACCTTACTGAGTTACAGAGGAAGGCATGTTAATGGCATGTAAGATCAAGGATCATAGGTGAGGCTTCTTCATCACTGGACCCAAACTCATATGAGATTTAATGCATTGGTCCTTTATTTACTAAACGTAAAGTCTTGATGGAATGATTGCTATGTCACAAAAGGATATTAAGATAAAACACATATCCTCTTTCTAAAGCTCAAATGTATTTACTGTGAGAATATTAATATCTAAAAATCAACAGACGTAGTATTATTTTAGTCAGTTTTATCTAAATGATTTAAGATGAACGTGTTATTAAACATATGTTTTATCTAACTGCATTCTAATGTGCTTGATTTTCTATAATTTATTTGGACAATAGGAGGAGCTGTTGCACAATATCTCATTCGAATACACAGAATTTGTTCGCGGGACAACTTTGTTTTCATTTGCAACGTTGTCGAAATGTACAAATCGGGGCACCGGAATAGACATACAAACACAAAACAACCCAGACACACACACGAGGGATACCAGGAGAGAGGGAAGGCACACAACATGAGAGCGGAACACAGCTCAGGGGGTCGGATTCGTGACAATAATATGAAATAGATCTATTATCAAAAACTATTTTTTGTTATTGAAAAGTGTTCTCCAGCCAGATCTGCAGACATACAGATGTCATTTGATTGGTTGATCCAAAACTGAGGGCGGACCTCACATGAAATTGAAAATGTGCACATGAGCATAGTTTTCTCCGTTTTTAATCATATCTAACCAACCATAAACCTAACCTTAACCACACTGGAATGTTAAAATGTAATCCTGTGCTATATATATACAAATCGTAATTATGAATCAAAATTAAAGTAAATGTGAGGTCCGCGCTCAGTTTTGAATCAACTAATCAAAAAAGTTCTGTTTCCAAGGCAGATCTGCCTGGAAAACACTTTACAAGAAGACAAATGAGCCCCAGGCTCAGGTTGTGGTGCATGCCATTATGTTGCACATACATACAGCCTTTTAACCCTAAATATTGTTGTTTTTGGAGTGGCATAGTTTAATTGCTGCCTTCCAGGACAAGCAGTTTACCGAACAATAAAAATCTCCCAGCAGAAATAAAAAAAACAGCAATTGACATGGCTCTGGCCTCCTTCGCCCTTGATGGGGTTCATGCGGCTGCTGACGAGCATGCACGCTAGCCAAATTGAAGGCTTCAAGCACGATTTGTCCGACTACAGTGAATGTATTGTAGGCCTGGAGCAAGCAATCACCACTTATTTTACATGGAAAACGCTGACTGGTCGATAAAACTGATGTCCTCGAGTTTCGTTGCTGCAGTCACCTGGTGGTCGGCTTGCTTGCCTGAGGGATTTGAGTGGAGTGACCCTGTTGGATTTCGCGGAGATCATTGCCTCTGTTTTTCAGTCACCTTCGAAGCTAGACCTTGCTCACCGCATCGACAGGCATTCAACAGACAGAATTGACAGTTCGAAATCACAAGTCTTTATGACCCGCTTCCACTACTTTTGTGACAAGGAGGCAGTGTTGCAGCAGAGGTGCAGAGTCTTTTTGTTTGCTTATTATCCTTAATACATCAATCATTTTAGTAGCAAAGGGAAGTCGCTGGACAGTTGATGTCAAGTCAGTTTATTTATAAAGCACATTTAAAAATAACCAAGGTTAATCAAAGTGCTGTACTTTTATATAAAAGTAAGATAACAAAACATGAAAAAATCATAAAAATGTTTTTATGTCTTCAGGAGTTTGCGTGTTGTGCATAGAAGGTTTGTGGATTCTGATTGCTGACCAAAAACATTGCTGCCCAAACAAATTGCTGCCTACAAACCATAAAATCCCCCACAAAAATTGAGAGCTAACAACTCCTCAGACCTGAATGCATTGATTGGTTTAAGCAAGTATAACAGCTAGCATACAGCAATCGTAGCTATTGTTCAACAAAATACATGCCTTGATGGGACTAAAGCCTGTTTTATGCTACTCCGTCAAATCCCCGCCGTGGCTACGCCGTCACTCTGACGGCGTCATGACCTTTCGAAGTTCTGCGTCATGGGTGAATTGCAGACAGCTGAGCTGGCACACACCAGGCCAGGTTCTAGCTGGGTGGAAACACTGTTCGCCTGGCACGAAGCTAGAACCGGGCCTGGCACACACTAATCGTAGAACATCAGGGTTACCTCCGGGGACCCCTCCCGAACTTGTGGCCCTGCATTACGAACTCTGCGGGTCCGTCAAATACACCTATGAGCTACGCCATGAGAGTCAGTAGTTTGAGCCTGATTATGGCTCTCTGACTTTGCCCCCCAAAAAACAGCATGAGGCAGCGCATATTGACACAGCGCTGCCAGGGATTTGGGATAGATGAATTGTATATTCTACTCCAGTGACTCCTCTATCCCCTTCTTTTGTACAGTTCGGGCACCTGTAAATTCAATCGCAGAAGTATAGTTGGTGAGCTTCATCATCCCAGATGTGAGCTGACTAAAGGCTTCCGTGTTGGATGAGCCCTAAAAAGATTGGCTGGCTCGGTAACATTTGGATGAACCGTGTGAGCGCCTTCACGATCCCGCATCTGTCCAAGGCGTTAAGGTTGCTGCCGACAAGACACTATAAGAGGGAAACTGAAAAAGAGGGGAGAAAATTGGGAAAATTACAATAAAAAACTGTGACATGAATAGGCCCTTGGCTGAAAGACTACAGAACAAGAGCTGTGTCACCTTGCAGGATTAGGAATTTGTGGTGGCTGGATAATCTGCCTCCAATCTTACTGAACCAGAAGTTTGGGAGTAAATTCCTGTTTTCACCATACCCAAATTCCACAAAACTTTATTAACTTAATATACAGATACAAACCATTTGAATTTAACAATTTTATCTTATGAGAGACACGTTTTGGTGTTGCCTTTTAGTTGCACTGAAAGCCCTAAATGTTAGTTTTTTTACAACACTCTTAAAACATTCACCAGTATTAAGATTAAAGAACCACTTTGGGTGTTTCCAGGGGCGGACTGGCCATCTGGCATACCGGGCACTTTCCCGGTGGGCCGACATGCATTTTGGGCCGACCCAACTGCCAAAAAAAAAAAAGTTTTGAACCAGTCGATAAGGCCTAGATCCGCGGCCCATTGTTTTTTTTTATTGACACTGGGCTGCTGGCCCAAAACACTTTGGTCAAAAATATCATATATAGGATTTTATTCTGACAGACACAGCCCATTTAACATGTAGCTCAGCGGCCCATTGGTTCAGGCATGGTTCTAGCAGGGGCCAAACACGTTCGCCTGGCAACATTATCTTATTTCGCCAACACAAACTCTGATTTGTCCTTTTAGAATAATAGCGCTTGTTTTAATTCATTTCAATAATCATTGTGAAGTCATTGCAAAGCTAGTGAATTTTTACCAAATGCAATTGTATTATGTGTAAAGAAACAAGAGTATATGATTGCAAAACAAACATTTAACATGTTATCAATTACAATGTTTCTGTACACAGAAATTGATTGAATATATTGTCAGTGTCTCATGTGAAAACACAATTGTATTCGAAAAACATTCACTAGAGTCTGTTTTATCTAACAATAGACTATTTTTAGCAACAAAAGAACATAGACTCAGTATCTATGCAATGAAATAACATTGATTATTCAAATGAATTACGAGCGCTATTATTCTGAAAGGACAAATCAGAGTTTGTGTTGCCGACACAACATAGTATTGCTAGGCGAACGTGTTTGCCCCCCCCTGCTAGAACTGCGCCTGCATTGGTTGTTTTCTTAATTGACACTGAACTGGCCCAATCATATCTTTAAACAGCATTGTCTTTGGGATATCTGCCTGCAGGGTTGCCAGATTTGGAGGTTTCCCACCCAATTGGATGGTTTTGCAATCTATTTTGTGGGCAAAAAAGGGTTTGGGCGGGTAAATATAAATCGGAAACACCGGCACATCAGATTTTCTTCCTGCGACCCTCTGTTCAGCAGGCAGTCTCAATCAATCACTCACACACACACACCCACTACAGCTGTGGCTGACGTGCCCCCTAAACTCACAACAGACACTCCCAATACCTTCAGCTCAAATCACACACCGGCACCACCCGCACCTGAAACACACTAATGTTGCCTAATGTTTCACTTTTGGTGCTATAAAATTGCTCACCCTCCCCATATCCAACGGTCCAGTTAAAAGAGCATTTTCTCAAGTCACACTGCTGAAAGATGACCTACGAAACAGGATGGGCTTACCCTTTCTTTCAATGTTGATGCACGTGCGCACAGGTCTTGCCATAATGGCTTGACATCAGCTACATTCCATCTGCCCAGACAGTTGTTGAGGAAATTTGAATCTAGTATATACTAGAGCTTTTGTGTTAATTGAAATATTCTTAATAACAATTGTTCAAAGCAAACACCACTTTGTTTGGAAAACAGTGCTCATCGGATCATCTTTTCTCATGTCATTTTATAAACTGCTACTTTTATCAATCACTGATCAATCTTTTACAATCCTTCTCTGTTTCTTTCCCTCTCTCCCTCTCTCTCTCTCTCTTTTTTGATATACAGTATTTAATGTGTCAATTCCCACTGATTCTTGCATACTCTCTACATGGCGTTAGTAGTTTTAAGGAGTAGGATTTGGTATACATATTCAGGGGAGCGCAAGGACAGGTGGTATTTGTGATGTTGTGGTAGGCCAGTCTGGGACAAAATGCCAGGGCTGATTTTTGGTCCCAGTCCACCCCTGGGTGTTTCAGCATTCTGTTTTAAAAGACTTCCTGTATATCACAACACTTACATTTAGATTAACATTTGAAATCCGCCCCAAAACTAGATCTCATGTTGGGTGTGAATTAAAGCTTTTTCATGTTTTCATTACACAATTATAGTATATATATATAAGTCAGTATATTATATATGGTTACAAATTACATGAAATCATGTGATTTTTGTCTGTGAGGGAATCCCTAGATTGGTAGGTTTCACTGGATATTTTCTAAACACAGAGAATCTTAGGGAACTAGAGCAAGGTATTTGTGTGTTTACTTGCTCAGAGCCATTCACAATCTACATTTGACTAACCTCTGTGGTAAAGTGGGAAGGGCTGAGGACCTGTCAGGTACATAAAAAAAACATTTTCTTGCTGAACTGGTCTATTTTGCATAGGCAAACTGGTAGGAGTGTCAGCTTGTCAGTATCTACCGACTTCAAGTCTGCATTGGTCACTGTAAGTATTCTCTGAAATCAAAGGTAATAAGATTGACTTTACTTGACTTTAGTTTACTAAGTTGTTTTACATTGAATACTTCAGTCTTTTTTGGTTTTGACATCTGACTCACATTTTGTGCTACCAAATATTAAGTCCCAGTGTGAAACCTAAAAAAGGGGACAGAACTTTTTTCCTGCTTTCTTTTTGTAGTAGATGTAATTTGCAGGGGTAATTGGGTATTTTATATGTTAACTTGTGTTACTTTGTTTAGATTCTTTTGCAGATTTCTATCTGAGTGAGTCATCAAAATGTTTCTAGCTGAAAAACTAATCAAAGGAGTCCTGAATGTTGTGAGGTAGGCCTGGCCTTTAACACACACGCGCACTACATACAGACTTTATTAATAACCATAACATAGATGTGGAAGTGAAATAGCCTAGTAACAAGCAATGTTCCTTCCTGTTTTGTTTGCATCCCCTACAGCAACGTCGACTCCAGTCATTTTACTCCCTCAAATCCTGTGAGTTAACACTATTACAACTATTACATAACTATTGTCACGAAAGCACAGTGTAAAAAAATATTCAGTAAAAAAACAGTAAATAGTACTGGTAACAACTTTTTTTTAATTATTTTTACTTACATTTCCTTCAAGACAATAAAAGGTTTCAAGGAAATGTCAGTTAAATAATAGAAAAAGTACTGGCAACAAATTACCAGTACTTTTTACTGTTATTTCACAGATATTTTTTACAGTGCAAGGCTGGCCCATACTTCAGGCGACCTAGGTGGTTGCCTAGGGCCCCCGCAATATCTAAAGGCCACTAAAAGTCTTTGTTATTTTTTTCTCAGTACCATAAATATGGTAGTGAGGTAGCCCCCAAAATCAAATTTGATATAGAGCCCCAAAAAGGCTTGGGCCAACACTGCTTGAAAGTCCCATTAATGGAATGGAACATTTTAGTAAACACTACTTTTTTAAACAAATCAACTACAGCTGCGGGCTTGCATGCCAGACAGCACTGGTGTGTTACTCAAGAGAACCTGGTTTTGTTTCCTAGCCACCAGCACGTGCACCGTTGGCCTATGCTGCTAGACCAAATGTGAATGATGAGGATGACCAATTCCACAGGGTGTTTCTACAACTTGCTGGGGAAGTAAGTATTTATTGTCTTGTAACCTATGCAGATCTATTAATGTATTTTACAGCTGTAATTCTACTTTCCTTACATTGTAAATGAAAACAGCAGTTTGAGGTACACTGTAAAATAAATCTGTATAGTAACAGTCAAATTTATTGCCAACAAATTACCAGTACATTTTTTATTATTTCAAAGACATTTCCTTCAAGACAATAACAGAAAATACTTTATAAACACAGGAAATGTCTGTTAACACACAGAGCTGACATTACATTGTAATGGAAATCTACTGTGTTTATGGGGATTTACTGTAACAGTGTTGGTGGTAAAGAGGGAGGCAGATCACAGGAGTCTCTCTGTCGTCATGGTTTATTGAGGACGACAGTGGATAACATACATTTACATGGTACTTTCAAAAATGCTAATGGTATTTGCTCAAAGACTATATACTAAATACTACGCACTTGTCGCAACAAAGATGCTGCTAATACATGGCGTACGCCTGGCTCTACATTCTGAAATAAACATTAACTACGACACATATGTGGTGAAGACACAAAGTAGCAATATAAATCTGCATGTCTGGCAGTCCTACTCCCCACACGTGACAGGCAGCACAGGGACAAATCCACATTACTCAAGCAGATGGAACATTAAATAGTCACACTCAATTGAAGACAGGAATAAACTGGATTATAATTAGGTGCATTAACAAGACTGAGACACCTTAAAAAGGGACTAATTGAATTTGTCCATGTCTGACCACAGGATGGCACTAAACTATCCTACAGCACAGTTCATCCTGCTGTGACAGTTATTATCTTGAAGGAAATGTCAGTTAAAATAACCAAAAAAGTACTGGTAATTTGTAACTTTTAATTGAAATAAATATTTTTTTGACAACATACTGTAAATTATGGGGGACACCCACAAAGACAGGGCTTGTATCCTAGTCATCCAGGGGGTCTGCTACAGGCAGCACAAATTGATACAGGACAGCCCATGCTAGACGGGTACATAGACAGACACAATTTCCTTATCATGTTGACTCCTTGTGGCAAATTGGGTGCCTTTGAATTCAGTCACGGTTGTATAGTTCGCAAAAATGTCAAAGCTGTAATATAGTACACTTGGGGGGCAAAAGTTTCGAATAATCCAGCAATTTTCATGTGTTTTAATAGAAATTAGGGTTAGTGTATGTACTGTCAATTTTTTTGTAAATGATGGTGTACTGTGTGAAACAAATTGCATGGTACTGTATCATACCATATTACCATAAAGCACCAAACACTATTTGATCACCAGTGGGTGCATGGTACTCTATTTACTAGCTCTTTAACGTTTTGATGCATGGTTTGTTGTAGAGAATGCTATGTTGCTACCATGCCTTTACTTATTAAAGATGCATTTTGGAACTTTTTTGCAATGGACAAAATAACTGTTTTCCTGCACTGCCTTCAGATGGATGTGTTTTTGTATGTGCATAATCTATAAACAGATTATTAATCTATATGTGGTTTATCTACAATTACAAGACAGTTAGCCATGAAAGTCCAAATGAAATGACAATACACAGTTTTCGGGGACTCTTTTTATTTCAACAGTGTCACTTTCACAACTAAAAACCATCTTTCACCTTCAGTACAATATACTCAGTGATTAGCTGCTATTGCGACAGGTGGTGATGTAATAAGACAGGCACAATGGACTGGATTCTCATCTCTTTGCATTCCTACCATCATCTGACAGGGCGGATCTCCTCTCTGGTTTGTTAGGTTTGGGTGGGTGTGTTTAGGTTGGGTGAGTCATGAATATAGGTGTGGATAGATGTCTTACATGTTCTTCTTGACACTTCTGTGGGAAGGGTTTTACTCTGATGTTAGAATAATGTCTTATTCATCTGTCTGCATTGTAGGACCCTTTTTATCTTTGGCAGGGAAAACACTTTGTTTCTAGGTTGAACACTTTTGTTTGCAAATATTTATTTATTTATTTATTCTGATTTTCCTTCCTTCCCAATTCCCTTTAATCCTGCCTTGTCGGCAGCTCGGCAACTCCATGGACAGATCTGTGGGATGACGCGCCACACATGGTTCATCCAACCCCGCTGATTACTTTTGCACTGCTCACCCAACATGGAAGCTTGTAGTCAGATCATGCACGGGCTGAATACGTTCACCAACTATACTTCAGCGATTGAATTTATAGGCAGTTTTCCTAACTATGTCCAATAGAAAGTAGCTAAAGCCTGTTCGAAAATTGCTAAATGTCGATAGATGACTGCATACGCAAAATAACATATTTGTGACGTCATCGCGTTCACTGATCTAAGATTCTGCATGCAGAAACAGGATTGAACAACTGTCATAAAAATCTCTTTTGATTAAATGCATGAAAATAATAAAAATAAAAGTTTAAATTAAACTCTTTAAATTTAAAATAAAAGGGAGCAAACAAGTTTGCTAAACAGTTTTACCACTGTCTGCGCCAGGTCCCTTTGTCAGAAACCATGGAAATAGGCTAATTTTATATTCACTAATGTGGTGGGTTTTGTGATGAAATGAGAATGCTTACTGAAATTGCACATTTAACGGTTGAACAGAGGAGCGCGCAAGTCCAAAAGTATTTGCATACTGTTATACAGTATTACATACATTTAAATTCTATACTTCTCTGATCAATCAGTCAATTACATTTATTTAATGAAGCACGTTGCACAACAGCAGTCGTCACAAAGTTCTTTGACAGATACCTGGCCTAAAACCCTCTAGAGCAAGCAACATGATGTACGGTGGCTAGTAAAAACTCACTAGAAGGTGGAACCTAGGAAGAAGGATTCTTTTACAGATGAGCCCTGTATATAGCAAATTTTCAATATGTACAAATACAGACAACAATTACAAATAACGATTACATTCCACAATAAATGTTCATTTATCATGGCTTTAAGTTTAATAGAAATAAACTAAATCTAGCTTAAATTATTTATGCAACTCTTTACAGGAATGAACATAGTTTACAAAGGCAGTTTTCCCCAACTCTGAATGGGCCAGAGGAATCTCTAAAACTAGCCAATCTTGAGAGGGAGTTTGATGACTGCATTTTGATAATTTATGCATTTATATACTCCTGGAAGCCAGGGTATCCCAGCCAACTAAAGAGTAGACATTTTCATTATTTTTCCAACCTTATTCTATAAGGTTGGAAAAACCTTATACTCTACCAACTAAGGTAAAGACAAAATCACTTTCCAAATCACATTCCCTGAGGAATTATATTATCATAAATTAGTACAGTTTCCAAATTGTTTAAAGGTACAATATGTAATATCAATCAAAACAATAACAAAATACATAATTTGCATTAAAAGCAAACATCACTATACATATATTATATATATTTCTTAGTTGTGTACTTACATTATCCTAAATGTTTCCACTAACTTTCAAATCCAGAGAAATTTGTAATATAATTCGAAGACAGGGGACGTTTCATTTTGTCGCCCGTAAATGTCGTCATGTAACCTGTGACTGCTCTAGTTGTTATAAGATCCAGGGAGCCGCCAAACATAACGTGAATAAAGTTATAATTTTTTAACAATATATTACTTTCTCGGTGAACATTTTTTCTGCCGGAGATGCTAGATTGGTAGGTTGACATTGACGACGATAACAAACCCATGATCCCATGCAACCTCCCGACGTCATCCAAGTACATCTTTTTTTGCTATTGTTTTGATTGAGAGCCCCCTGGCGGCCAGAAATTACATATTGCACGTTTAACATAAAATATAGCTCAGTTGTCAAATGCTTTATTTAACAACAAGTTAATCTTTGGCAAAGGAGTCACATCTTTATTTTATCTGTCTTCATGTGTTTTAGGACCAGGAAGTGAGCCCCAAAGAACTAATGGATATTCTTAACAGGATTGTTAGCAAACGTGAGTCCTGTTATAACATGTTGTGACTAGTATTTGTCATTGCTTTTCAACAATATTAATATCCCTGTGTGATGGAGGTAGGTGAAACAAGTAAAATGCATTTGCAACATACACACACCTGAATAATGTTTTTCTTTTAACATCTGCTGTATGGTACTGTGTCTGTTTAGATAAAAAAGGTGTTTATTGATCATTGTAGTAAAGTAGGCATTTGTCTGTGTTTATTCCAGAAAAGGACCTGAAGACAGACGGCTTCAGTATTGAGTCATGCAGGAGCATGGTGGCTGTCATGGACGTATCCTTTGTATTACGATGAACGAATATAGTGTTTTCGGAATAACTGATGTGATCAGTTTTACCTTAAACACGATCTTACAGAGCGACTCTTCAGGAAAGCTTGGATTTCAAGAGTTCAAGTATCTATGGAATAACATCAAGAGATGGCAGGTGGGTTCAGTCCTCTTCCAAAAATGTTGTTGCATTGAACTGTATGATTGTTTGTGTCACATCATACAAGTTTTCTTTTTAAATTATTTACATTTACTCACAAAGCATCCATGTACCACGCTCTACAAATTTGAATAGTCCTTCTATTCCACTACTGTATCAAACCTATTTCTGATTCACTCTTAATACAAGGTGCTGTCACCACTAACATTAGTGTATTCTTACATCTTTTCTAATTCAGTGTGTCTACAAAACATGTGACGCCGACCACTCAGGGTTGATTAGTGCACAGGAGCTACCTGGCGCCTTCAGAGCTGCAGGTGAGCTCAGAGTAACGGAGAACCGGATCATGGAGTAGAAAAACATTTATTAACATTGCAAGGCTTCTAAACTGTGTTATTAAATTTGCAACAAACAGCTGTGAGAGCAGTGTAAAGCTTTATTAGTAATGTGTTTAGTCACATGGTGTCTCTCTCCTGTTACGTATGTGTGCAGGTTTCCCTCTCAACGACGAGCTCTTCCAGATTCTCTCCCGTAGGTACAGTGACGAGCAGGGCAACATGGACTTCGACAACTACATTGGGTGTCTGGTTAGACTGGATGCCATGTTTCGTAAGTGAATACTACACAATAGTTTAGGTTTTGTTTATTAGTCGTGTGCACAGAAACAGAGATGCAGTTGCATGTACAGTGAAAATCTTATGGCACGGCTCCAAAAGTAAAAAAAAGATAAAGGTCAATGTAAGTAGGTTGAAAGAGCTTTAATAATATAGAAAACAGCAAAATATGTAAATACAAAAAACAACAATATAAATAAAAATAGTAGGATATATATTACAAAGCGAAAGGATTGCATATGGATACGTTACACAACAGTGTTCGATACAGTGTAATGATAAAGATCCAACGCGAGTTGTAATAAAAATGTTTATGTAGTGCTGTATTACACATTCTGATTACATTATTGATTTCAGTCTATTTGAAATTGTTATTATCCTCAGTTAATATTATTTAATGCATTTTAAGGATTCTTCAAGACTCTGGACAAAGACAACAAGGGATTTATCAACGTCAACATACAGGAGGTAAATAAGTGATTATTCAGATGTAATCATTTTTACTGGCACTGATATTTCCCATAACCTGACATCTAATGTAATTTGTTCTCTACACAGTGGCTTCAGTTGACCATGTACTCATAAAACATCTGGACAAGCCTACTGTACCACCCGGGATTGGACCTTGCAATTCATCACTAGATGGCAGCATTGCTGTAAACGCTAGCAAAACACACTATCTAATTTTTTTATGTTGAACATATGTTAAAAGGATTGGCAAATAAAGGTCGAGTTATTTTACCTAATACTAATTTAGTCTAATTTAGTCCAATTTCTACATTTTTGGATTTTGCTCATTAAAGAAATGCCCTTTCATGTACAGGCTACTGTTGTGATTTAACAATATTTTCCCAACCACATCTACTAAATGAATATTATATAGTTCGTTTTTCTTTAGTTATTCATCAGCACCACTCTTGACTTCCACTTCTGCCCGTTGACACCCTAAAAGCTTGGCTTAAAAATTAACTGTATTTACACACTGCACGGGCGAACGGGGAATCACACAGAAGAACAGCGGCTGATAACGTTCACAGGTTACTTTCTAGAGCGGCCGTCCAAGGGGGCGTTAGTTCAAGGGGGCGTTTCCTCGGAAGAAGGACTTGGCGTAGAGCCAATAACATCAGAGACGGTGGTTATTAGGATGTGTCATCCTCACAGGGGCGGGTCCAACAGGTGACAGTTTTGTATAATTTAGGTAGAAATACGTTTTATAGAACAAACATTAATCTCGAAAATATAAAAGTGACATATGACGTTGGGTCTAGTTGTTGTATTTCTCTCTGCAACTTTTGAGAACGTGTTATTGAGTGGCCACGGTCTAGGAAAGGAGGAAAAACTCAAGAGATGATGCTGAGGGACCGACCGGGAATAACAGGTCAATGCGCTAGGTGCCGAATGTGCGCTCTTCAAGTAGCCTAGATTATTTGGCAACGTAGAGGCAAAACACGACAAGTCATACACGTACAAGGTAAGTTTAATTGGTTTTGAACTTTGTTAAGAGTCCACTTCGTATAATTCATGCACGTCTATAATATATAGGTAACTAAGTATGACAACCTTGACCAAACTGTTTACACTTAACATCAACATGACACAAATGAACGTTTTGAGACGCTTAATGAAGTTCTTTTAAAAGTTTTTAATTGTCATCATAGGATTCTGAAACTTATGTAGATTCACTCAATCATGTAGTTTATTATTACATGTATGCTTTCATAAACAATCTCTCTCTACACTGATAATTATGCTAACAATTAATTCTCAAATATCCTTACTTTCGATACATGGTGATCTCAGAAAACAAGTCAAGCTGTCAGCTTTGACCTTTCCAGTGACCATACATGTTGAAATTTACAGCAGGTTAATGTTAGTTAAGTAGCTCTGAACTTGTTCAGCTAACAAACACACATTTTGTAGTCCACTGTTGCTTTGAGGAAAAACATATGAATGTGCCTTAATTTACTATATGCCTTGGTTATGTGGTCGCTCAGTGTATAGTTCGTGACCGGGGTCTCTTAATTATGCTAACGGGGTTTGTGGGTGGCATGTCAGCTTTTAATTCATCGAACACGCCCTATGCCACCACCACGTCTAAGCTACATTTCAATCGGAACATTAATTGGTACCTCATTCTGTGCAGTGTTTGACCTTAAAATACAAGCATATACAAACCATCCTGTTGGTTTTACTCCACCTACTTCACCTCTCTTGTATTGTACTGAGTGGGTTATCTAGGGGAAACAGGTGCTAATTAGTGGGTAATTATGGATGCTGCAGTACTGCCACCCACCCTGCAGAATGGGTGTAGGTGTGACGGTCTGAGAAACACGAGGTATTGACCGAATCAGGCACCAATTATCTTTAAGAAATGAATATGATCAGATTGAAGAGGGCGTAGAGGCGTGTGGACGAGTGGGGATGGTGAAGGTTGAGTAGGAGTAAACCCAAAGGATAGACAATGCAGTGATTAGGGCAAAATGCCAGCTGTTGTTGGTTATGATTTGATAGCTACAGGGCTTCAATAGCACCAAAGTGAGAATGTGTTCTTAAAGTTCAACCAACAGATCATATTTTTCCCATTAAATAACATCTCAACAGTTGGGTATTTAGGAGGGAAATGAATTCAGTCCAATTCAGTCTTTGTCTTCCTGAACCAATAATGACACATTATTAAATTATCTTGTCAGTGTTTGCTAATGATACCGCCTTGATAGTTTCCTGGATTCCTTGTAAATACTCTGCACTTTCTGCTGTGGAACTGTTGATTTTCCTTACCAGGGCTAGTGTCAAAGCAACTGTGCCTTTTGGGCAAGAGGACACTGAGCTAACCAGACTGGCTGCACTGCCCTCCTGCAGCAGCTGAATATCTCAGCCACGATGGCTGCCGACACGCCTTTGGGGACAGAGCAGGGTGAGCTGCAGAGGAGGGCCAACCAGGTGACAGACGAGGTAAAGATACACATGGTCAGAAGTACCTTTTCAACATTCTGAAATCCAATTCAAGAAGTTTGGTTGGATATTTTTTGAAATCCGTTTTATTATTACAAAAAGTTTCCATCACTTTTTGCTATTGACTTATGGGTTCTAAATTGAAGGGTAAATCATGCAATCACCAATAGAGATGGTTAACTGCTATTCCCCACCATTACACCACCACCAGCCTGTACACAGACTACATCATTCAGAGAGATTACACAGTGACATCACCACTACCCTTTCTCCCAAAGCATTTCCCCTAGGGTAAAGGTTACTGCACACCACAGCCATTTTCCAGTTTTATTATCTCAGCCTCTGGAAATACCCCAGAGAAAGGTACCCAGCTTTCTGTACAAACAAATAATTGGTGCACAGACTGCTGATATTAGATTGTTTATTACCTAAGCTTGACACCTGTAGATATATGACTGGCAATTAAATGTACAGTAAAGCATTTCTATAAAAATTATGTGAAAAGTTCAATTGATTTTACATAATGTGTCTTCTACAAGTGCATCTAAAAAAAATTGAACATTGTGGAAAACAAGTGGTTGTTTGAGTTACTATTGCCTTTCTATCAGCTTGAACTAGTCTGGCCATTCTCGTCTGACCTCTGCCATCAACAACATATATTTATCCAGAGAACTGCTGCCTGACTGGATATTTTCTTTTTCGGACCATTCCATGTAAACGCTAGATTCTGTTGTGTGGGGTAATCCCAGCAGTCCTTGTTTGGCACCAACCACCATAACATGTTCAAAGTCACTTAAATTACCTTTCTTCCTGATTGTTATGCTTGGTTTGAACTTCAGCAGATTGTCTTGACCATGTATACATGTCTAAATGCATTGACTTTCTGCCACGTGATTGGCTGATTAGATATTTGCGTTAACAAGCAGTTGAACAGGTGTACCTAACGATGTGGCCAGTGAGTGTATATTGTAACTCTGTTTTCTATATACTGTATCAACGTTAAATATATATTGTGACTATGTTAACTCAATCTTCTGTCTCTCTATCAGTCTCTGGAGAGTACGCGTCGCATGATGCAGCTTGTTGAGGAGGTAAAGGAGTCCATGCGCCTCTGTTAATCACAAGCTAATAATAATGACACAACGTCATCATTATCATTATCATCATCATCGCTTTTAGTTTTCGTTGGCTGCCTGTTGGTAATGAACATCATCCAGTATTTTAACTGAAGACTTGTTTTCTGTTGAAAAGAAAAACCCACTACCAATTAATCAATAATTTGTTTTAAATACAACTAACTACATTAAAGACATTTTTATTTCAACAGAGCAAAGATGCAGGAATCCGGGCCTTGGTCATGCTGGACGAACAAGGAGGTAATGTAGTTGAACAAGGAGGTAATGTAGTTGAACAAGGAGGTAATGTAGTTGAACAAGGAGGTAATGTAGTTGAACAAGGAGGTAATGTAGTTGAACAAGGAGGTAATGTAGTTGAACAAGGAGGTAATGTAGTTGAACAATGAGGTAATGTAGTTGAACAATGAGGTAATGTAGTTGAACAAGGAGGTAATGTAGTTGAACAAGGAGGTAATGTAGTTGAACAAGGAGGTAATGTAGTTGAACAAGGAGGTAATGTAGTCGAACAAGGAGGTAATGTAGTCGAACAAGGAGGCAATGTAGTCGAACAAGGAGGCAATGTAGTCGAACAAGGAGGCAATGTAGTCGAACAAGGAGGCAATGTAGTCGAACAAGGAGGCAATGTAGTCGAACAAGGAGGCAATGTAGTCGAACAAGGAGGTAATGTAGTTGACTTTACAGTAGATCGACATTATCTCTCACGGCGTATATGGACACAGCATCAATGTCAGTCGTAAAACAGCAAGCGTAGAGGGTCTTCGCTTGTTTATGTGTAAGTCAGCGCTGATTTGTGTGTTAGTCTCTGTAAAATAGACGGCATGCTACTCTCTGTATACATGTGAATGTTCCCTCCTGTCTCCACTTATGCCCCCCGTCCACGCCCCGACTGGGCAGAGCAATTGGACCGCATCGATGAGGGGATGGATCAAATCAACAAGGATATGAAAGAGGCCGAGAAAAATCTAACTGACATGGCCAAATGTTGTGGCCTGTGCGTCTGGCCATTCATCAAGTAGGTGTGCCCTTCTCTGAGGACACCTGCCTCTGTGTTACCTGGGCAACAGTCAGTCAGGCTACCAGACGGCATGCCCCCCCCCAGGCCCTGCCCAAACACTGTCCTCTGCTTATATATGCCCATTGTTTATTTTCTGTGTTTCTTTTTGTTCTCTGCTACTACAGTAGATAGTCATTACATATTTTCTGTTTTGTTTTGTGAGGCTGGGTGAATAGAAGTATGCAGCAAAGTTAAATACGAAATACATCAATTTTACAAACAGTACCTTCTACTCACCGGGCATTTCATGTGTTTTTATCGTGTTATGAGTTTTTGGGTTTGCACATAGCATATTTTGCTCAGTTATGATTGAATGCTGGTTGCTTTAACTCGTCAGTTGGGAGCTTTGGTGATACAACTCTTGTGTGTTGCATTCTCCCCACTTTCCTCCACCTTCCCTATGCATTTTATGTTGCCCAGAGCAACTGGAGCGCATCGAGGAGGGCCTGGACCAGATCGACTCGGATATGAAGGAGGCCGAGAGTAACCTGACGGACCTTGGCAAATGCTGCGGTCTGTGTTCCTGTGATAAGTAGGTGTTGGCAGGTGGGATGGGTGGTAAGAGTGAATGGGAAATACCTGGTTCCATACCTGAGCAATGTGTGTCAGTGCCAGGCATTAGATGTGTTGTGCCCGTCGCCAAGCATCCAACCGCAGCTTGCTTGCCTCTTCCCTTCCTGATTTAAAATGTGTTCAAAGTTGCTCAACATTTAGATTAGCACGTTGTTTCCACCACGTGGTCGTTTGTTGTGCCCTGTGAAGTAAAAGCTGTGTGTACATCTGGGTAATTTCCTGTCTTTGGTTGTGCCTAGGCTAAAGGACTTTGAGAAAAGCGGAGCTTATAAGAAAGTGTGGGGTAACAGCCAAGACGGAGTGGTGTCCGGCCAGCCGCCCTCACGCGTTGTGGATGACAGAGAGCAGATGAACATGAGTGGTGGATTCATACGCAGGTGAGGTAGAAAGTAATTGTACTCAGGCTTCTGATTGTACAAGCTGGATTGTCTGGATCTACAGGAAATCAACCTCATTGTATTGTACATTTGGAGGCATCAAGCATTGGTGTTTGTATCTAATTTCATCAAGCATTGCAAACACTGAAATTAGGTTCAAACTTCAACTCTGAACTCGGGTGAAATACGTGTGTGTGTGTGTGTGTGTGTGTGTATGTGTATGTGTATATGTATATGTGTATATGTATATGTGTATGTGCTTTTTCTCCCTAATTTCATGATATCCATTAAGATCTTGGTTCTTTCATTACCACAACTCCTCGTGAACTCAATGTCAAGAAAAGTGTCTTCTGCAGCACATTTAATGTAGTTCTAGTTATGCGGCTCACTCATTTAGTAAGTCTAGACCTGGGCCGGTGTTTATCAAGCTTCTCAAAGTGCCATTTTAGTCTTAAGTGCTGAAAATTGACAAAATGGACTCCTACTCTCAGACTTAAGTACAAAAGCAAGTTATCAAATTTCTCGAAGTTAAGAATCACTTTTACTCTCCCAGCTATTAAAGACCGCTCGTGAGTTCTCTCAAGTTGTTAGGAGTTGCCAGTAGAGGCTTGTGATGGCTGAGACAGAGACGTGCTCAAATCTTTTAGGAGAGGAACAATGTTTTTTATTGTTTGACGTTGCGCAGTTAATTAAAAACGGTATTGTTTGGACAGAGCAGGCATCATCGTCAACGACTGAGTGAGGGACATCATTTGACTAGTGACATTTATGCAGCAATTCATTTTCTGATGAATTAAAGGTGGTGATTATGCTTCGTTTGCAGCAACGCAATGCTGATGATTTGGCCCATCACAACCATCAATAAGCCGAATTGTCATGGAAACAAGTATTGCACTTACAGCTCAACACATTTTCACGTGTTTCATTGACTTTCAAGCAAACACAATTCATGCAAATAGCCGGCTTCCCAAGAGGTGCAATGGATGGCATTTAAAGATCATTGCTCCCAGCATCAACAAGAATGTTTATATGAATAAGAAGAGGTACCACAGCATCAACACACGACTTGAGTTTGATGCAGACTACAACATGTTGGATGTGGTACCCAAATGGCCTGGGTCTACCCATGACGCGTGGATTTTGAATGAACGTGGCCCGAAGCAGCTGTTTGAAAGGCACTTTCTGCCGCCGGAGTTTCAATAGGAGATAAAGGACACCCGCTTGTGGCTGCTCACCCCTTTCCATATATATGCCACTGACAGAAGCCCAAATGAACTACCACATGTAGCCTTTTTGTAAGCTATTTATACACAATTGTTTCATAGTTTATTAATATAACACTGTATCCTAATATAGGCGATTTATAATATCCCTTCACAGGGCACATCGTATCACACAAAGTGTGTTGGGGAGGGATTGGCCAGTGGAAGTGCAGATTCCACATTCTCCACTAAGAAATTCAACTTCTACAGCACAGTGTTTTTTATTCTCTCCAGTTCGGTTATCTTTTGGAATCCATGGTGGCTATGATTACATCATTAACTCTAAGCTATATATAGGCAGGTCAGTTAACAGCACACTGGTTTGAAATATTGAATTGAGAAATAGTGGAAAATGTGTTGTAAACATTTTTTGATCTTTAATTTACAATGTGTATATCCTAATGGATTCTCTTAAATTCTTTATTGTCAAATGTGTGTTGAATGTCAACTCCTCTTATGAATGTCACCATTGAATGTGAATTTCTGAGAATATTCTTTAAAACGTACATCTAATCAGTGATTGGTCCTTGCCTAGTTCTTCATCCAAAATCCCGTTTGCGGCACAGCGAAGTGTCGTGAATCAGCTCTAAGACTGACACTTAAGATTTAGTCCTACACTTCACTTAAAGTAGGACTGAGATGTTTGATAACTAACTTTTAAGCCCAGCTTTGAGCCAAGAATTTTCTTACTCTTAAGTCAAGTCTTAGCAGTGTTCTTAAGAGTAGCTTGATAAATACTGGCCCAGATCTGTACATGCTGGAAGGAATGCACTCTGGCATTCTACTTTGATTGAGCTGACAGTCGCAAAAGCCACCACAAGGGGTCGCTAGAGTGCCACAAGGCAACACAACCATATTTAATTTCTTACTGTCCCAAAACTGGGACAGTGATGTCCAATTGCACCAAAATGTATTGTACATAACAGATTTTTTTATTACAATACATTTTCATGTCTGTTAATCTTCAAATTTATGTTAATATGTGCAGAATCTCAAACAGCATTGATTACATTCTTTATAGACACTTCACCAACTTCATAATTTATTAATATCTATCTAGTGCCTATTACAAATGCTTTCTGAAATGCCATATAAAAACAATTGCATTTTCAGAAACATCCATATTATGAACATTTTAAAACAATTGTATATTTTAACTTAGTACAAATCACAACAGGATCAATACAATTCAATAAATCTGCCTCAATCCAATATTATCCAAATGTCTGTGTTAAAGCCAATATTAAAAAGTGATGGACAGGAAAAAAGTATTGTCCCTTAAACAAACAGGAAACCCTCTCTTACTCCAAGAGCCGACACACATTTCCAGACAAGGTGACCTCATCATGTAACCAAGGCCAAACTTGACTCATGTCCGTTACACACAGACACACACAGTGTTGTGATGATATATAACCTTGTGCTCGTGTGATAATAACTCCCGGTGCAACTTGTACATGTAAGATGGTTAGGTTACCTCTAAACAGATTTGAATTTACACAACTCACTTGCTAATTTATGGCTCAAATGACTGTGTACATAACAAAAGCATTGAGTGATATTCACTCGCATCTAAATTGACAGGTAGAACCAGTCACCTATCGTGCTGTAGCACCTGGCCAAACAGAGGAACCTTATTAAAAACGACTTCCCTTCTTTTCTACTCATACAACACAACTTGGAAAAACATTAGGCTATTGTAAACCTTTCAAAGATCAAATCTGAAAATGTTATTTGTCCCCATAATCTGTGTTTATTTTGGTCAGAATAACAAATGATGCACGCGAAGATGAAATGGAGGAGAATCTGGGACATGTAAGCAGCATCTTGGGTAACCTGAAGAGCATGGCCCTGGATGTGGGCAATGAGATTGACACACAAAATGTTCAGATTGACGGCATTCAGCGCAAGGTCTGTCCTATAGTGCATGGCACACAGCTGCAATTACTCAGAAAAATAGAAATGCATTACCAATTATGTATTGGCCAATAATCAAATGTGTTGTTGTTTTACAGATCATTCAAAATGATGATAGAATCACTGCTGCCAACCGAAAAGCTAACATTCTTATTAAGAAATAGAGGAAAATTGTCATTTTTCTTTGTGATATTAGCCACTCTAAACCTTTTTTGGTGTGCCAACATGTCTCCATTGATCAACATGGTTGAAGTTTCAAGTTTGTCACATGTATACCATACCGCAAATGTTATTGCATGTATAGTTAAAACCTTTTACTTCAGTTCCAACAATACAGTAAATCTGCCTTAGAATACAGCCCAAGGAAAAGGGTACACAACATTATCCATAACTAGCTTTTAAAAACGATGAACCCTCCAAATGTAATAATGTATCAAAACAGATGCCTTGGTATTGAAATGAATTCAAAACTTTAGAGGATCAGATGCTGCATGGTCATAAATAAATCCGTGATTGACGCAAAGACGATTCTGTGATTACAGAAATTAATAGAACACTGGACAAGAAACAGACTGTGCCGTTTTTGAATTTTGATAGTGATGTGATATATATGGAATGTTTGGTTATGATCATGTTGATTTCTGTATGTGTAAAATTGGTATATTAAGATAATAATCCATTTTACCAACTGGAATGATGACCGTACTCCATAACGGAAGAACTGCTGCCATCTGTTGGATAGATTTTCTTCTCTAAAAACTAAAAGCAAGCTAGCTTCATCCTCTTGTCTTTACTGTCCTGACTCCTTCCTCGCCTCTTCTTTCAATGCAAAATGGAGCACCTGTAATTTTTTTTGCATTGCTTGTTGTTACACAGCATAATGTAAAGTGAAAGAAATACACATTTGTTGACAGGATATACAGATATGTATTCTTTAAATGAGGATTTCCTGGCAATGGTGACAATAAAATAAACTTGATATGTCAGTTGTCTTTCATTTAATTAAATAAACAGTGGCTACATAGAGTATTACAACCATTCTGTTCATTTTAATTGCCATGATGTGCGAGGAGCACACCTATGTAGGTATTTTCTAAGTCAGCGTACATCTTATCCATCAATGAATGTGTTTTATTGCTCAATTCCAGGGGTCTCAACCCTGGTTCTGGAGAGATGCCATCCTGTCGGTTTTCACAATGTATGCTCATTCGGTGTATCAACCATCTAATAATTTTGTATTGAGTGTGCTAAATTAGGGTTGGCGTGAAAACAATCAGGACAGTAACTCCGTGAACAGGGATGTAGATTCCTGCTCAGCTGATCAAAAACGAACAGTCAGACATTAGTTTTCGAAATTGCTTAATGGTATGTAAAACTACGGTCGAAAACAAACATTTTAATTTAATACCTGATACTTCCTTTGCTTTTGTATGCATGCAAGTGGGCTAATTATGTTGACCCTTCACTATCAATTGTCACTTTCACATTAAACTTAAAGCTACACAGGTTTTTAAATAAATGTACAGGAGTGAATTTTATTCTGGCATGCCACAGGTTTATTAAGCAAATCTATTTAGGCGTATCAGTAAGTTTGGGATCCTTTAAATGGCCTGGCGCAGGACGTCCATTCATTCTTACAGTAATATTGGATAGCTACAGGGCTTACGTGCTTCAGTGGTAACATACAGGTTTTCAGAAATGTCTCCACGGGCCTAGCTACATTTCGTTCGATAGCCTTCATTTATGTGCGTTATTTCGTAACTACAGTAGCAATGATTGATGTGTTCAACTGTAATGTGGCCACTTCCTGGCAGCATGCCCAATTCGTATTCCGGTAAGCTTTCGTAGATGTTGCGTCCGTGGCGCTCTGTGGGTCATGAAAAAACCCGTCTGACTGCTGCGTGCGCAACGCTTCGTCTCTGTGCGAAGTTTACGAAGCTGCGCTGCGAGAGGAGTAAAAAAACATTCTTCACTCCACGGGTAATTACAAACATATTCAATAATTACAACTTCGCATGTGCTGTTGCTAACCATTTTAAATTGATAATTTAACCATTACGCAGTGTAAAGTTTTGGCATATCCAAAAAACATTGCTAAACAAACGCGGACGACCTAGCCAGCCAGTCAGCTAGCGACCGACACAGTATGCGTCTTCCCAAAATGGTAGCTAGCTAGGCGTAATGGATACGAAAACCTCACTGTTGTCTGTTTGGGTAATCCAGGAAAAGTTTTTAAAGGTGTATGTTCGGTTTTTAATCGCTGTTTTGTCCACACGCGTCGCACGGATGCACATTACCGCGTGGAAAAGACGGGCTTTCGCTGTGCCGCAAATATCAAAGTAGGTAGGTCGATTCATCGTAGACAAGGAGGGGGTTCAACAAAGAACCAGGAAGCATACTGCTCATTGGCCTGGCATGACAGAAACATTGCAGCTGCTAATTATACAAATAGTTAATTTAAAGGCAAATTACCCCCTTAAATTCAATGGATTTTTCTATATAAAACGGTCATGTTTTATCACCGATTTTGGCACTAAATAATCCATGGTGCCATAAATCCGGTACTGTTAAGCTGCTGTGTGTATTTCAGGTTGATTCATTATAAATCATGTATTATCGTAGATAACAGTTTATTTGACTTTTTTTTTCACTGTTTTCAATATGCCAGTCACCCAGAGTACACGAAGTGGACTGTTGGTGATAGAAACGTTTATTCAAACAAACTAGTTAAACATGTAGTGTGTAACTTTGTTAAAAATAAATATACAACTTTCATCCAGAGGTTGAAGACATCAACCTAAGAAAAACAAAATATACACAATATTCGCATAGCAAAACAAGCAATGCATATTATAGACTAATAATGTGGATTTTCTTTTCGAAATTGGTCACAATTGTCAGAATCATTCCATTACTGCTACATGCTGTAATACTGGGATACCCAGTGTTGTTCTTCAGTAAGTAGTGCTTTGCAGGAGAAATTTTCAGCTAAGCTGATGTTGGTGATCAAGTACACCAGGAGGCGCTAAGGCTGGCTAACTGAGTTGCCAATAGAGTTTAGGACATGCTTTAAACACATTGTCACTTGATGGATGTATTCCCAGTTTAAAATTTTATCTTGAATCTCTGACCTCCATATGCCATAGTTATTCCAATCAGTGGAGCGAATCGGTGGTTTATGACTTACTTGTTCTGTTCTGCAGACGGGCGGTGCCAGGGCCGTCACCCTCCATGGTACAGGTGGCGTACTTAGGGGTGTGTGAACAGAAGCAGCCAGGAGTTGTTTGGGTTGCAACATGAATTTCAAATTCACTTATAGCGAAATAGATGAGGCTGGTGGAAACCAGCCCATGAAGAAAAGAAAATCACGCTTCACCTTTAATGAAGTCCACCTGCTGTTGACTGAAGTAAAAAGAAATAGGCACATCCTCGTCAGTAAGTACCTGCACTTTGTTCATTGTGCACACACTACATGTTTGTGATCATGCTTATTAATATGAGGCCATTGGCCTTGATCAACATTAAGCACACAACATTTCCTCTTTGCTTTGGAATTTTATTCTCTGCTCGCCTTTTCACCACGGTGTGCTACTGTCTGCCTGTCGTCCGTCACAGGCAAGTTTAACCAAGGTGCCTCTTCAGACCTGAGGAAACGAACATGGGCGGACATCGCGATTCGAATCAACAAAATCAGCGAGTGCCAACGAGAGGTCATGGAGATTGTCAAGAAGTGGGCGGACTTGAAGTGCGACGCCAACCGTAGGATGGTAGCCATGCGAGGGCCTAACGGTGCCCGTATCTCCCAGAACCTGTCGCCGGTGGAGAAAATGGTGCACGAGATACTAACCATGCCCCCCCCTGACAAAACTACCCTGCCCAGTGTAAATTATAACCCTGAGGAGGACGACATGGTTAATATGAAAGCTGGCACCTCCAATGGTATGTCTGGCCTTTATCACATGGGTATGCCTGGCAACAGCCCCCACGCCATCGGCTCATCTATGCCAATATCTCCTTTTTCGACATTGGACAAAGATATGGGCATGTTCTCTCAGATGCCATTTAGCCGTGAGTACTTCCTGTATTCAGACTTCTGTGGAGCTCTTTGTCCCTGTGACACAATACAAACTATTCGCATATTGGGTCTGTTTTCAAATTTAAAAGAAATTTTTGATATCTTTAGGGGACACTTCGCAGTCATGTCATGAATTTTCGTTTGAGCTGCCAGTTGATGAAGGTAAAACGATTTCTTTTTAACTTCATGGTTTGTCAAATGTGGTTGCGTCTTTGTGTGTTATAATGCTTTTGTTGTTGTCAAACAGACAGTCTAGGGTTCGATGACCTGGAAGAGGAGCCACGTCACATGGGCTCCTTCCGGCCCCCGGCCGAGCCTCGTCGCACAAACTCCAGGCTCGCCCCCCCCTCCGCCCCGACGTCTTCCTCCATGGCTCCCGCATCCTCTCTCCATGCTTCTTCCTCTCTCCCTGCTCCCTCCTCTTCCTCACTCCCTGCTCCATCTTCCTTCCTCCCTGCCGCGGCAGGGTCAAGGGCGGCCCGTGAGCAGCTAGCCCACAACGTCTCCCTGAGCCTCGAAGAGCAGCAGGCCACTACTGTCTTGCTGGAGGCCGTATCAGGCTCCCTGGGTACGCTGGCTCAGTCCGTGCAGCAGCTGGTGGAGTCCCAGCAGGTTTTCGTGCGTGACTCCCTGCAGATGCAGCGAGAGACAGTTGCCGTCCTGCGAGACTTCTCCACAAACGCCCTGGGCCTCCTGCGAGACAAAGTCAACGGCCACCCGCCAACTTAACACACACAGACGCAGAACTTTATTGCCACTTACACATACAAAGAGGTCATACCTGTGAAGCGTTTGCCCGTGGACTGAGAACATGTCGTTAATACTGTTTGCTGATTCAACTTGAGAGTGAGTATGCTGCTAATAGTGCAATGTACTAAATAGCAGAAAGCCAAAATGAAATCATAAATACCTATATTTACAAAAAAATATATAAGCTTTTTAACCTGTGACAGATTGGTTGTGTATTGATGATAAAGAGCAATACGTGGACTTATGGTTCCAGAACTATAGTAAATGAACAGTTGGGTGTTGGCGAGGTGGTCATATGCTCCGGTTATGTTTTACATTGATTACTTGGAAGGCTGACATTCATCTGCATACATTCCATGCAAAGCCCAACACATCTATAGATTTGGTCACAATGGTCGGATGACAAAGATAAAGACCAGTACATATATTGGACTAGTTTTATTTATCTTGTTTATGGTCACAGTTTTGTTTCAGTTCCTGTCATATTGTCATCTAAATCTAGGGTTTCTCAACCATCTGATTTTCCCCCCAGACATCAGATTTTAATTTCACCCTGAATTAGCACTGCAGATTTAATTTATCAACTCATTGATTCAGTAAATTATGTGTGCCATTCCATGGGTTATTACAAAAATATGAAATGTTTGGGGGTCCGAAGGGTTAGAAAATCCTGATCTGAATTCTAGGTGGTTTTCAAATGGGCAATAAATCAAGACAAAAGAAACAGTTGGTATTTGTAGTATTTTGAATTCAATATTTATTTTAATTTGTATTTGAGTTGAAATTATATGGGGCGTCTATCAATTTTTTTTTTAGAAATATTTGTCACTGCTAAAGATTTTTTTTAAATGAAATTGTAATCTTTTCACTGAACTTTTAGAATTCCAAGATTGTCTGGCTTTATAAAAACACTCTATACTACTGTAACATGTAATGTGTGACAACCAAATCTTGGGAATAAAACGGCTTGTTTTTTACATTTGTTGTTGTTGGGACACTGGGTGGATGAATTCTATTGTATGTGATTTCCAAGCTGATGCAGACTGCAGCTTTAAGACTCAGGTACTGACCACATTGAAACATTATCTAAGGCTTTAATAAATTATTGGACTCCCGACTGGTGCTGTTTGCCCTCTGAACGATGGAAACTACGCATCTGTGAAAAGCCAAAGATAACTGGTATTCCTTTCTATAATTTGGATTTAGGTACCTGGCCATGAATCCAGAATAGTAAGTACAAATTACTTGTAACTGGAATTGTAGCCTTTTAATGGTTGTCGAGGCAAGAAGCAGGATGTGGTTTCATGTTTACATCGACTATTGTCACTTTTATAACATTTAAATTACAGTTAAACCATTTTAGTTTTTTGATAGAATAAAATGATCTGCATTCAACTTTTCCCTTTTGTGGCTTTTTAACTCACAAACTTGTCTGCCCTCAACTTGGCCAGACCAACCATTAGTAAAGAAACAAAGCCAGAAGAGACAGGTGTGTGCTCTGCAGGGCTAATGCAAGAACAATACTGAATCCTCTGTCATACAGTACTTAACTGTAAACCTAATAATATTGATGTCTTCCTCAGTGACTACCTCTTCAAACTCCTCCTAATAGGAGACTCTGGTGTCGGAAAGTCTTGTCTGCTGTTGCGGTTTGCGGTAGGCATCGTATCAAAGTAGAATACACAATTTTTGGTGTTGGCCTTGATCCCTATAGCATTGAGTGTAGAGTAAAAACAGTGAAGGCCATTTGCTCTGTGGATGGGACACTGCAGATGTAATCCAACCCAGCACTTAACCATGGTTTGCTTGTCTGTTCAGCCATAAATAATAACACAGCTCACTTGTCCTTCTTCCTCAGGATGACACATACACAGAGAGCTACATAAGCACCATCGGTGTTGACTTTAAGATCCGAACCATTGAAATGGAAGGGAAGACTGTCAAGCTACAAATAGTGAGCACATCTTTATAAAACATATGTTTATTTTCTAGGTCTGAAAAGGCACCAGATTAACTGGTTTTGACTAGCGTGGGCTAATACTGAGGCCCTTAAAGGTGCTATGCAGAATTCAAACTGGATCTAATACTGAGGCCCTTAAAGGTGCTATGCAGAATTCAAACTGAATCAAAGGAACAACTTTTATCTTTTCAGTTGACCAGCTTTAAAACCATGCTAAATCTCTATTTCCATATGTCAGATAATGATCAGTTACAGTATGCAGTGCTTTTGGCAGGGCCGGTTCCACATGGGGGGGCCTACAGGGCCCAGTGGCCCTGTAAAAATGGCCCTGCCCCCCCTTGACCCCCCTGAGCTGACTGAATAATATAAAGAAAATTCAATGAATTGATCAAAACCACCACTGGCTTTTGGCACAGTTTGGAATCGAGCTGGCAACCTTCCGACTACAAGTCTGCCTCCTTAACCGCTGAGCCATCTGTCCCCCTGAACCCCCCCTGAAACATAAATTTAACATACAGTGGGGAGAACAAGTATTTGATACACTGCCGATTTTGCAATTTTTCCTACTTACAAAGCATGTAAGCATGTAGAGGTCTGTAATTTCTATCATAGGTACACTTCAACTGTGAGAGATGGAATCTAAAACAAAAATCCAGAATATCACATTGTATAATTTTTAAATAATTAATTAGCATTTTGTTGCATGACATAGGTATTTCATCACCTACCAACCAGTAAGAAGTCCAGCCCTCACAGACTGGTTTGTTTTTCTTTAAGAAGCCCTCCAGTTTTCCACACATTACCTGTATTAACTGCACCTGTTAGAACTCATTACCTGTATAAAAGACACCTGTCCACACACTCAATCAAACAGACTCCAACCTCTCCACAATGGCCAAGACCAGAGAGCTGTGTAAGGACATCAGGGATAAAATTGTAGACCTGCACAAGGCTGGGATGGGCTACAGGGAATAGGCAAGCAGCTTGGTGAGAAGGCAACAACTGTTGGCGCAATTATTAGAAAATGGAAGAAGTTCAAGATGACGGTCAATCTCCCTTGGTCTGGGGCTCCATGCAAGATCTCACTTCGTGGGGCATCAATGATCATGAGGAAGCTGAGGGATCAGCCCAGAACTACATGGCAGGACCTGGTCAATGACCTGAATAGAGCTGGGACCACAGTCTCAATGAAAACCATTAGTAACACACTACGCCGTTAAGGATTTAAATCCTGCAGCGCACGCAAGGTCCCACTTCTCAAGCCAGCGCATGTCCAGGCCATCTGAAGTTTGCCAACGACCATCTGGATGATCTAGAGGAGGAATGGGAGAAGGTCATGTGGTCTGATGAGACAAAAGTAGAGCTTTATGGTTTAAACTCCACTTGCCGTGTTTGAAGGAAGAAGAAGGATGAGTACAAGAACACCATCCCAACTGTGAAGCATGGAGGTGGAAACAATTTTTTGGGGATGCTATTCTGCAAAGGGAACAGGACGGCTGTACCGTATTGAGGGGAGGATGGATGGGGCCATGCATTGCAAAAATCTTGGCCAACAACCTTCTTCCCTCTGTAAGAGCATTGAAGACTTCCAGCATGACAACGACCCGAAACACACAGCCAGGTCAACTAAGGAGAGGCTCTGTAAGAAGCATCTCAAGGTCATGGAGTGGCCTAGCCAAACTCCAGACCTGAATTCAATAGAAAATTTTTGGAGGGAGCTGAAAGTCTGTATTGCCCAGCGACAGCCCCGAAACCTGAAGGATCTGGAGAAGGTCTGTATGGAGGAGTGGGCCAAAATCCCTTTTGCAGTGTGTGCAAACCTGGTCAAGAACTACATGAAATGTATGATCTCTGTAATTGCAAACAAAGTTTTCTGTACAAAATATTGAGTTCTGGTTTTCTAATGTATCAAATAATTATGTCATGCAATAAAATGCAAATTCATATTTAAAAATCATACAATGTGATTTTCTGGATTTTTGTTTTGGATTCTGTCTCTCACAGTTGACATTGTACCTATGATAAAAAAAAGTCCAGACCTCTACATGGTTTGTAAGTAGAAACACTGCCAATTTTTTAGGTTTATCAAATACTTGTTCTCCCCACTGTAGTTTACATTTAAAGAAAATTATTTTGTGTGTGTATACCTTATTAGGCCCATCTGTACAGAATCTCTGGTTATGCATTCTGGGGATGGTAATGTGATAAGGCTTCTTTATAACATCTAACTAGTGACTGATCACTCCTAGTGGGACACGGCTGGCCAGGAGAGGTTCCGGACAATCACCTCCAGTTACTACAGGGGAGCTCATGGGATCATAATTGTGTATGATGTCACTGATCAGGTAATATGCTCTGTTGTTGAACATTTTAAGTAATTTAGCAGGCACCTTTTATTCAGTGACTTACAGTGGCACTTTGTCATCCTGGCAGCTAACAGAATTAAACTCACAAACCAGCATTGAGTAGGAATCTGTTTCATCACAGTGCACCTGACTTGATATAAAACAATATGCACAATTTCATTTTTTGTTTTTGCTAGGAATCCTTTAACAACGTGAAGCAGTGGTTAGAGGAGATTGATCGCTATGCATGTGAAAATGTCTCAAAGTTGCTAGTCGGAAATAAGTGTGACTTGGTCTCTAAAAAGGTAGTGGACTCCGTCACAGGCCAGGTAAGTTTTTGTTCTCGCAATAAATTGTCAACTGCACAATAGATTTCCAATTGACTAGATTGGAATGACATTATTATAACGTTGTGTTACAGGCCATAATATTCTGCTCTCTTTCTGTAAATTGCCTCAGGAATTTGCTTTGTCGCTAAAGATCCCATTCCTGGAGACGAGTGCCAAGAATGCCGATAATGTAGAGAAATCATTTTTAACCATGGCCTCGGAAATTCAAAAGCGTCTTGGAGACGATGGTATTCAAAATGAGGCTGTGAAAGTTGGCAACAAAATCAACAGCGCACCACTGTGGCCTGGGGGAAAAGACAAGGCCACAGCAGATGATGCTAATTCTTGTTGCTAACGCCATACTGTACTTTGGTTATAGTATCCATGTGCGAAACTGTTTGGACACTTCATTTCCATGTTGGTTTGTTTTTTGAGGTATGGTAATGGCTTCAAGTAAGAATAGGTATTACATTTATATGTTGTGCAGACATTGAAATTACACGTGGTATAACAGGATAAGTGGATATTTACAGTAAAGGCTTTAAAGAATTTTTTGCAGAATATCAAGCCACACAAAACCACAACCTAAAATACATAATTTATATAAAAGATAGTCTGACGAGTGCCCATTTATTAACACTGTGGAATGCTCAAATACTCATGTCATCATTGCAATTCCATCTCAAATGACATAATAAACAACACTGCGTAGGAAACCATTGTCCCATCTAAATCACATTTTTATTTTTGAAAAATAATTAGGGAATACACTTTGTACAGGTTTTCTATGCTGGTCAATGAAAGAGTAGTTGTGTAGTTCACTGCGGGAAAATTTACAAATAACACCTGTAAACTAAAACAGTGAATTCAGGATGAGAGTGTGGAGAAGTACATGCCAGGGTCACTGTAGGTGGTCATCACATTATTTTATTGTGTTGAAACACTGATTAATGTTTGTTGATTAATGATGACAATAAATTATATATTTGTGACTTACTCAGATTTCTTTGTTTTTTTGCATATAACACTGTTGATTGATGAACAGTATGCATGGTTTATTGCCTGTACAGGAACAATAAATGTATTTGATGTAATGAGGCTTTTTGCACCTAGGGCCCTAGTTAAGGTAAAAAAGTCACATATTTTTCTTCTTTGCTGCCAGGACACTGAAAATGAACTGCACTTTAAGGCAATAACCTAGAGCACATCAAATCCACCAAGAAATGTAAAAACTAAAATCTCTTCTCAAAATGCAATTAAACCCAACTGAAAAACCTGTGGTTTTAATTGTAAACGAAGTGCAGACAAAAAATATGAAGGTTTTAAAATCAGGAGAGGTCTAAAATCTACGTTTCTTTATCATTTAAATTTCATAATAAGGTATTGAAAAAAAGATGTCCATAATAAACACATGTATTAAATTTGCTTTGCAAGTGTATTCATATAAAATAATATACAGCGGGCTCCAATATTACTGGCACCCCTGACTGGCAATGCACAAACAGTACTTTAAAAACATAAGCAATATAATTATAGATAAACTCAATATACCAACATGTGAGAAACACTGTACTTTATTAATGTTGCAATGGAACCAACAAAACTAAAAAAATTATATAACACAAAAGACATTTCACCAAAATCAAGGTTCCATAATTATAAGCACTCCTTATTCAACTCTGGCAAGGATAACAGCATGGAATCTCTTCCTATAATGTTTGACAAGGTTATGGAACACATTTGGAGGGATTTTGGACCATTCCTCTATGCAGATCCTTTCAAGATCCTTCACATTCTTGGGTTTGCGCTTATCAACTGCCCTCTTCAACTCAACCCACATGTTTTTGATTTGATTGACGTCCAGTGACTAAGATGGCCATGGCAGAACATTGATTTTGTTGCCACAGAACCATTTCTGTGTGGATCTTGAGGTAAAGTCCACCTACAGCCAAGTCCCAGCCTTCTGGCAAAGGCAACCAGACTGTCAGCCAGAATTACTTTATTCTTGGAATTGGTTGAATTCATTATGCAATTGATCTTGAGTGTCCCTGGACAAATAATGCGTACATTATATCTCTATCTTATAAAGTCTGTGTCATTTCATTCTTTTGTATTTCACTGTGGGTATGAGGTGCCTCTCCTTGTATGCATCTCTGTTTCAATGGCAAACATGCCAATGCTGTATCTGCCCAAAATGTTACATTTTGGTTTCATTTGACCAGAGCACCTTCTTCCAGTCATAATTATAATTACGTTTGGCAAACTCCAAGTGCTTGTGTATGTGTCTTGGGGTCAAAAATGTCTTTCTTCGGGCAACCTTTCCAAATTGGCTGTGGTTGTGCAGGTGGCGTCTGATGGTGCTTTTTGAAACCTAGTGACCCCAAGATGCCATCTAGGCATAAATGATTTTGGTTGGTTCCATTGACATATTAGTCAAGTACAGTATTTCTCACATGTTTGTATTTTGGCACGGTTGAAAATCGAACCAACAACCTACTGACTACAAGTCTGACTCCCTAGGCACTGAGCCTTCGAAACCCAATCCCGATTTTTTTATCGAAATACAGCTCCGTATTTGAGATAGTCTTCTTTATTAACGATATCAGTAATGTTTGGGCATTGCCATCAGTAATGATGGAGATTTTGAGTTGCATTCGAAGGTCAAGGAAAATAACGTTTTGATTTGCGGGAAGTCTGTAGGTACCGCCCTATTTTGTTCCAGTTGGGCTTTCGCAATGTTGGTTGACTCTATTGGCTGTGACTTTTAGGAACATCAGCCAATCAGGCGCGGTTGTCCTTTCACTCGAGCTAGGTTCACCGGCAGTGTTCCATTCAAGATGTCGGCGTCGTCGATGTTCCCCATGTGTGTACGTGCGAGCAGGGGCCTCCTGCGGCTAAGGAGCGGAGACAGAGGAGGTTCAACCCCTGCAGTGGTGGACTTCCTCCGGCTACTGTCCACGGAGAAGCCGCCAACCGGAGAGGGCAGTGCTACAGGTGGTCTCGCTCAAGCAATTTTGCAAGAAAGGCTACAGCAGCAACAGAGAAGTCAAGTGAGTTTTCCTAGCTAGCGTTAGCTAACTCTGATTAGTCTCTGTCTAGATGGAAAACTAACTGGGCAAGGTGGCACAGAAATGAATAAACATTTAACAAGTCAGCTGGTTTGGTGTTCCTGAACTGTCACTCATAGATTAACACGGTTGTCTGTTAAAATATTACTTTCTATTAACGCCCCATTCAATTTGGAATGAATGACATGTTACATGTGACATGTCCATACAGGCTAACCTGTCTCACCCTACAACTGCATCCACCTGAAGCCTTAGTTAGTTCTAGTTGTAATTATTATCTAGAAGACAGCTTGCTAACTACCTGCAAAATGTGCTTTTACAATTGCCAGTTATTAATATCTAACTAGTTGGCTAACTTTAACTAGCTAAGGTTTTTACTTGCCAATGTCAAGCACCCAGCATCTTCAGAAGATAAGCTAGCTTATCATACTAGTTAGCTAGCTACTTTACCTAGTACAGTAGCTGATATATTCCTTAAGTATTGATAAGCTAGCCCCGCTGATGCAACTGATTCTCATTCGCCTTCTAAAGTGTTTCTGTATGTTTAAACCCAGGTTACGTTCTGTAATTGGTATAATACTAAGTCTTGAATGTAGTACTAGCAGCTCATGAGGTTCAGTGTTGATTTCTCAAGGTCAGGTAGTTACTGTTGAATCAAATGTTAGCTAGCTATCTTAATTAACAATAATGCCTAAATGATATCTTTATCTTATATAATTGGCCACTTCCTTCTTTTGTTTTGATTTCTGCCATCATGTGTGTTAAGGACCAATAACACTCCCCTTGCAATTGTTTTCTAGTAATAATTCCTTATTTTCATAGCTATTCTGTATTATATGTGATGTCTTGTAAGGAAGTAAACAGGAATCTGACCTGATTGGTGTCTTCCCTGTCAGGGCCAACTGCCTCCAGAGGGCGAAGGTGGCAGGGACTCTGAGCAGACGCAGGACAAGGGAGATGAGAAGAAACAGAAGGAAAACACAGCCTATGCTAAGAAGATGGTGATACGGTTAGCCGGCTTGATGGGGGTAGGGGGTGTGGTCAGCTTGGTGTATATATTTGGTGAGTCTTACTCTCGACCGTCTGTCCCTTATGCTGTCAGAGTAGCAGCTTTTTAGGGGTTAACACCAAACCAGGAGATCTAGTGAAGGTCATACAGATTTGGGAAACCCTCTTGTTATACCCTCTTGAATATTTTATGTTGGCATATAGTATATTTTGTTATATTTTATATAACTTGTTTTCTGAATACAGTGGCTGGGTAGCTTGGGTCATATTGTTTACCTTTTTGCTGGTTAACAGAATGGATGTTGGTAATCTGTTTCTTAGCATTCATGTGATGTATCTCAAGTGTTTTCTGTAAGCATGTCAAACATCTGGTCAAGTTCATGTCGCATAATTATTTTAAATGCATTTTAGATACTAAATACCACTATGGTTGGTTCTTGTATTGTTGGTGATCTTTCTGATTACCATCATTCAAGTTACTGTATCTCACAAAAGTGTGTACACCCCTCACATTTTTGTAAATATATGATTACAGCTTTTCATGTGACAACACAGAAGTATTTACACTTTGTTACAATGTAAAGTAGTGAGTGTACAGCTTGTATAACAGTGTACATTTGCTGTCCCCTTAACTCAACACACAGCCATTAAGGTCTAAACTGCTGGCAACAAAAGTGAGTACACCTCACTACTGGGCCCAATTATTGGGCCCAATTAGCCCATTTCCCTCCCTGGTTTAATGTGACTCGTTAGTGTTACAAGTAGGGGTGGATCGGTACATAGAAGTCACAGTTCGGTTCATACCTCAGTTCAGACATCACGGTTCGGTACGAGTTCTGTACAATGGAGGGAAAAGCTAAACAAAAATGCAGAACACAATTTTTATTTTTATTGTGCGTGTCTCAAGCTGTACCATTTAGTGTCACAGTTTCTCCCCTGAGCTAGCACATCTGGGTGATTGCGTCTGATATCCGTTAGCATGTTAGATGTATTTCCACTCATATACCCAACAGCTGCTGAACAATGCTGACACACAGTCCTCATCTTATCCATCACTCTATCACCTGTACTACTGTAACCAATATATACAATCTAGGACTGTAACTGACTGGGAAACCAAAGTTTTCCCAAACTTGCGATCTTAGAGATTGGCGGGTCCTCTAACTCTTGTGGGTCGCCACTAGGGGTGCAACGGATCATGAAACTCACGGATCGGATCGGTTTTCGGATCAGAGTCACGGATCGGATCATTTTTCGGATCAGCAAAATAAAAAAAATATAAAATAATTGGAATTTGGGTTAGTTGTTTTTATAATTTTCAGTGGTTATGATGAGCAATTTGAGAGATATTTTGGTTAATATTGATCGCTGTTTAGGTACATTAAATCACCTTAAGCCTTTTCCTCGCCATAGGAGCTAATGAAGAAGAAAACTTTAAGGTGAAATTATATAATCGTCTTCTAATTATATAATCGTTGGATTTCGGTTAGTTATTTTGACAGGCTTAAGTGTTCATAACAAGAAATGGCCATGAAAAATTTGGTGATGA